>OZ016502.1:29605988-29673488 GCA_963966595.1 Physocephala rufipes
AAATGCACAAAAAAGCTGTATCAGCACAAAAACACAACAACAATTATGACCGTCAAAAAGCGGTCAGCGGTCATATTCATGTCCCACTGCCGAAAATTGATCACGATGGCACGTTTGCCAAATATAACTTCCGCATTTAAAAGGTGCTAACGCTGGCTAACGTTGATCGATAATGATAATGATGTTGTGTTACAAATTTACGGAATACAAACTGGCACACTTTCGAGCGCAATTTCCTGCTGCTCACATTACTTTTAGATTAATTAGATTATTGTTTTTATTGATTGTTCTTTTTTATTGACTTAATTGTAATATTTTTACTATAAATATTGATATTTTGTTGAATAAAAAGGAGTTACTTTTGACCACCAAACATTCGTGTTCTCATTACTAGTGGCTGTATTACGGTTTAAGTGCCTAATACAACACATCAAGCTAAAGAGAATAGATTACAGTTAAAGTGCTGTAATACTATTCAAGGTACGATAACAGGACAATAGGTTGCAGTTAAAGTGCTGCAATCCTATTTAAGTACAGTGATCACAACACAAGGTGGCAGTTAAAGTGCTGCAACTCTTGAAAACTACAGTGAACACAACAGCTCTCAAATCATTGAGGAATACGCGGAAAACGCTCCGTGTACATTTTGGTGACCCCGACGTGATACAATTCAAGTGTTGGATCACAGTAATCAACCATGGCAAATCTACAGGAGATACTTCGACGCCAACAGGATATTGGCGCAGAAATTCAAAGAATCATCACGAATTATAAAAAGGATCCATCATCAAGAAAAACATCAGCGGCTTATTATCAACTTAGGCTTGATAAGTTGAAGGGCCTTCTTTCAGCCTTCGATGATGAGGATTCTACTTTGCGGGCTCATTGCGCTGATCCGATGGAACATCGTTACTTTTCGGAGGACTACTATGGCCAGATAGCTGATTTGGCCAAGAAATACATGAAAGAGTTTGAAGATAACCTAAACGTGCTAGAAGTGTCAGAGGCAAAAATGCCACTCAAGATACTCAGCAGTTACGACAACCCTCAATGCAGCCAGAGCGGCAAGAAGCACCAAGGAAAAAAGAGGAAATTCAGAAGCCTCAAATTTCATTGAGACAGGAACAACAAACAGCCACTGAAAATATATGTGGGCTAATAAGAAAACAAAATGCGTTAAAGCAGTCGCTTCATCGTCAACTTCAGACAGATGACGGTTGCACTCAATTACAATATTGGGAAGTTAAGCGTCAATGTGTTTCCAGGTTGTGGGAACAAATTGAACAACTTCATCATCAGATTTTTGAGGCTTTCCAAGATCCAATAGATTTGGGTTACGAACTCGAAAATTATGTCGAACTAGAAAGTAATACACAGAACAAGCTAGTTCAAATAACAGCGCGGTTAGCAAAGCAGCAACCCAACGTCTCATATAATGAAACAAATCTACCCCAAATATCAATCCCGAAGTTTGATGGAAACTATCTTCGTTGGCAACAGTTTATGGGTTTGTTTAACGAGGTGATCGATAAGAAACCTTTGTCAAGTGTGCAGAAATTTTGGTATTTAAAAGGCAGCTTGACTGGCGAAGCTGAACGGATTATCAGTCATCTGTCAATGACTGAATCCAATTATCAAACAGCATGGAGCATTCTCAAAGACAGATTCGACAACGATCGCATTATTGTTGAATCCATAATCAGAAAATTAGTTGAGCAGCCGCACATCGATTCACCTTCAGCAAGTACCATAAAGCAATTACATGATGTCACAAAAGAATCTCTACTCTCATTGAAAAATATCCAGATAGACACAACATCGTGGGATCCGTTACTGATCCATATTCTTTTGAAGAAACTTGATAAACAAACTTTAATGCTGTTCGAGCAATCATTGGTGAATCCAAGACTTGTTCCGTCTATGAAATCACTTCTTGACTTCCTTGAAAGTCGATTCCGCTAGTACGAAGCAATGAGTAGTAATAATGTCTCAAAACAAGGAAATTCATCAAGAGCAAACTCCTTAGTGGCAACGAAGCCTAAGGAATCACGAAATGTTGCAGCATTAACCTGTAAATGCTGTAGTTTGGGATCGCATCCAATGTTTACTTGCAGAAGATTTTTGCAAATGCCAATTCTAGAACGATTAAAGTTCGTACGCAGCAACAAACTTTGTTTAAACTGTTTGAAAGTCGGACACATGGCAGGGCAGTGCGTATCTAGAAGTTGTGTTAAATGTAACAAGAGACACAACACTTTACTTCATACAGAAGATGAAATTAAAGAAAAACCAAAAGCTGACGTTGCTGTGAAATCAGAAAAGGACTCAACAACAATGACAATTGCAGCTACCAGAACTAATAGCTTGCGCCCATATGTTCTTCTTAGCACTGCTATTGTGACCCTAGCATCCAATACTGGACAGACCGTAGACTGCAGAGCCCTTCTCGACTCCGGCTCTCAAGTTAATCTCGTTTCCAGTCGGTTAATAAAAAGATTGGGAATCACTCCAAAATCTGTATCATTGTACATTCAGGGGATTGGCAGCAGCGGGAAAAGATCTCAGCATCGCGTCAACGTCGGTTTACATTCAAAGATAAACGGCTTCACTACAAGATTAGAAGCTTTTGTACTATCAGAAATTATATCACCACAACCCTCTCAACATTTTAACATTGTGAATTGGCCGATTCCAGAAAATATAAAATTAGCTGACCCAACTTTTAACTGCCCTGATAAGATCGATGTTTTACTTGGGGCGGAAATTTATCATCAACTGCTGTCCATCGGTCAAATTCAACTAGGAGAAAGTCTTCCGACATTACAGAACACAACTTTAGGATGGGTGCTTTCAGGAAAGATAGCAAGTGAACAATTACAATCAGCAACATGTGGAATGTGCACTGACGATGACTTTCTCATGAATTCAGCAATTGAACGCTTATGGAAGCTAGATGAAGTAGAATCAACCAATCAGAATTTCTCACCATCAGAGCAACGATGTGAATCGCATTTCGCACAAAATACTACCAGATGCAATGACGGACGATTTATGGTAAGGTTACCATTTGCTGATAATCCGAAGGCCTTAGGAGAATCCAAAAAGGTGGCTTTGAACCGGTTCCTTGCTCTTGAACGTCGGCTTTCGAAGGACGAAGAAACTAAACAGCAATATATTGCCTTTATGAAAGAATACAAGGCGCTAGGGCATATGACAAAAATAGATATTGAGTCTGTTTTATCACCAAGTTATTTCATTCCTCATCATTGCGTGCGTCAGCCTGGGAGTATTACCACTAAATTGCGTGTTGTGTTCGATGCTTCAGCTAAAACAGCCTCAGGGTATTCTCTTAATGACCTACAGTACACTGGACCAGTGGTCCAGAGCGATCTTTTTTCAATCCTCCTACGGTTTAGGATACCACGTTTCGTTTTCACGACAGATATTGAGAAAATGTATAGGCAGATTCTTGTACATCCAGACGAGCGAAGGTACCAAATTATCATTTGGAGAGGGCAGGATACTTCACCAATTGAATACTACGAACTCAACACTATCACCTACGGGACCAGGTCACCACCATACATCGCAATTAAGTGTCTTCAAACGTTAGCAAAGGAAAATATTGTAAAATATCCTCTTGGATCACAAGCTTTGACGAATAACTTTTATGTCGATGACTGCCTGAGTGGATCTGACAGTTTAGTTGCAGCCATGGAAACGCAGAAACAACTTAAGCAGATTTTAAAATCAGCTGGCTTCATTCTTCACAATTGGTGTGCTAATCACCCACAACTGCTTCAAGGGGTTTCAGAAAACAATCAAGAAGTCGACCTGGATTTATTACATAGCAATGACCAGTCTGTAAAAACGCTTGGATTAACATGGCTTCCTAAAGCTGACAATCTTTGCATCAAGGTTAACGTCAATTTGAGTCAAAGAATCACAAAACGTTCAGTCAGCTCTGATCTAGCAAGGTTGTTCGATCCTTTAGGAATTTTGGCACCAATCGTTGTAACTGCCAAGATTTTCATACAGGAGCTGTGGCAATTGAAATTGTCTTGGGATGAAGCATTGCCTGCAGCATATCACACAAAGTGGACGAAATTTATGAGCGAGCTGCCTCAAATCAATAACCTTAAGGTCTCACGACACGTATTCTCCGGAAGCAAGCCAAAATCGATTCAATTGCATGCCTTTTCTGATGCATCCGAAAAGGCATTTGCCGCTGCGATATATATTCGGTCTTGTCTGGAGGATGGAAGGGTGCTAATGAGGTTACTATGTGCTAAGTCTCGAGTGGCCCCTTTGAAACGTCAAACTCTGCCGAGACTGGAATTATGTGCCGCAGTCCTAAGTGCTCAATTAGCAACTCGAGTAAGGACAGATTTGATGATCCAGGATTCACCAACATTCTTTTGGACTGATTCTTCCATAGTACTGTCCTGGATAAACACATCATCATCAACATTTCAAACTTTCGTAGCCAACAGGGTGTCTACCATCCAAGAATTGACACTACCCGAACAATGGCGTGTCTACCATCCAAGAATTGACACTACCCGAACAATGGCGTCATATCACTTCCAAGAACAACCCGGCCGATGTGTTGACCAGAAATTTATCGCCAAATAAGTTGATTGAATGCAACTTGTGGTTCTATGGTCCTATCTTTCTGCATGGTAAAGAAAGTGGATGGCCTTCGAAAATTCTGCCTATAATTCATGATGATTCCGAAAAACGGCGGAATTTCCCTTCAGCACTGGCCACCACTGACAAGACTTCATTAATCTACACGATTAATCACTCAAACTCATTCGGGAAGCTTCAGAGAATCATAGGATACATGAGACGTTTCATATCTCATGCGAGAGGTAGTCCTCGGGCATCTGATATTTCGTTAACACCGAAAGAAATTGATGACGCGCTCATTACTATCGTTGGAGTGATACAAAGGGCTGATTTTAGAGATGACATCAAGCAGCTAAGAAAACACAAAGTTGTAAGCAAAAGCAGCTCACTTATACACTTATCACCATTTCTAGATGATCAAAATATCTTGAGAGTTGGAGGAAGGTTAAAGGCTTCACAACTGCCGTTCGATGCCAAACATCAAATGTTACTTCCATATAATGACCCATTGGTGAAACTCCTTTTTGAGAAAATTCATAAAGAGAGCAAGCATTGCGGGCCTCAGGCACTCTTAGCTCAGTCAAGACAACGATTTTGGGCAATCAATGGTAAAACGATGGCTCGAGCAACGGTTCAGCGTTGCATAAGGTGCACTAGAGCAAGGCCTCAGCTGTCTCAACAGGTTATGGGAAACTTGCCAATTACTCGGGTGACTCCATCACGACCTTTTGTCAACACTGGGTTAGACTACTGTGGTCCTTTCTGGGTCCATTATAAAATACGAGGAAAGAGACCTCACAAGGCATACATAGCTGTTTTCTGTTGCTTCGCTACGAAAGCTGTCCATTTCGAATTAGTTACAGATTTAACTACAGAAGCTTTTCTTGGAGCTCTAAGACGTTTCATCAGTCGGAGAGGGCATTGTCAAAACATCTATTGTGACAACGCCACAAATTTTGTTGGTGCACAAAATAAATTAGCAGAACTTGCATCCACAATTCATTCAACAGATGGTCATGAAAAGATTACAAATGAATGCAGCAATAAAGGTATCAAATTCAATTTTATACCTCCAAGAACGCCCCATTTCGGTGGTTTATGGGAGGCTGCAGTGAAATCAGCAAAGCATCTATTATTAAGAAGTGTAGCAACAGCATCTCTTACATATGAAGAGCTCGAGACAGTTGTAATTGAAGTAGAGGGTATATTGAATTCTAGACCATTAACTCCTATGTCAGAAAGCCCCGATGATCTCACAGCTTTAACTCCGGGACACTTCCTCATAGGGCAACCGATAACTTCACAAATTGACGTTAATGCTGTTTCACCAAAAACAAATTTATTGACACGATGGAAATTAGTATCCCATTTGAAGCAAGAGTTCTGGAAAAGGTGGTCTCGAGAATACCTGAATGAGCTCCAGTACAGGCGCAAGTGGAAGGAACAGTGTCAAAATATAGAACCTGGTGACATGGTGATTGTTAAAGAAGATAATGTTCCAGTCATGCAATGGCCCTTAGGAAGAGTAACCAGGATCTACCACGGAGACGATGGAGCTGTACGAGTCGTTGATGTAAAAATGGCGTCTGGAGAATGGAAACGTCCGATTCATCGGTTGGCACCTCTGCCCATTACTGAAGACAACCTGGTAGATGAAGAGGAAGATTCAAATGAGGTTCCGCGGAAGAGAAAGAAAACAACATATTCTAATGTCATCACTGGGATCCTAATTCTGATGCTATTGCTTCCAGCTGTTATTGCGTCAGGAATCAAAAACTTACAGTTCAGTGCATTTCGAAGGGATCGGTCGGACAAAGATTTCTAGGACAGAATGGAAACTTTTAGTTTACTATGATCTGACGTCGTACTGGACAGATCTCCAACTTCTTTCAAACGGGATATCAACTCTAGATAATTTATGTCAAGACATTCAAGAGAAGAGTACCTGCGTGAATATATTAAGCAACCTAGAACACACCGTATCAGGTCTCAAGTTGGACGATAGTCTTTTGAAGGTCAGACGTGCAAAAAGAGGGGCAGTTAACATAATAGGAAACATAGCGAACTCTTTGTTTGGAGTCTTAGACTCGGAATATGCTCAACAGATGTCTAAAACAATTTTACAAATCAGAGAGAACGAAGAAGTCCTCACGCAGTTTATTAAAAATCAGACATCAATTATTGACTCAACGATTAATATATTCAAGCAAGATCAAGCGGCAGTGAAAAGGAAATTCGACGAGCTTGACGTACAGTTCAGAGAAGTTCAAACAGCAATACGAGAAAATAGAATTGAGCAAAATCAAATCAAAACGATTCAAATGTTCACCTCAATTGCTATGCAATTAATGATGACAGCGACATCATTGCAACAAATACAGTCATCAATATTGGATATCATTGCAGATTCTCATCACGGAAAAATCAGTCCGATGATATTATCCCACGCTCAGTTGCAGAATGAGCTGTTCAGAATTCGAAATCAACTTCCTGGATCACTACAACTTTCAGTTGATCAAACTAATTTTTTGCAACTTTACAAATTGATGACTGTAAAAGGAGGATTTTCTAAGGATCATGTGGTTTTTGACATAGATTTACCACTATGCGAGTTAAATCAATTCGATTTATACAGAATGTTTCCCATACCCAATGCAGTTCATGGCGACATGCTCTCCATAAAAGCATGTAATGACATTTTAGCTATCAACCCACACAAAGATCACTACTTTCCAATGAGTATGAAGCAATTGGAAACATGTGTTCTATTGAACAAGGATGAATATCTATGTGGTAATATTTACCTAACTCATAACATAGGTGCAGAAGTTTGCCATTGTGAGGTACAACTATTCAACAACGAAACGCCTCTGCGCTGTAATGTAGTTCATGTAACCAGCAATTCAACTTGGACTCCAATAAACACCAGGAATCAATGGATGTATTCCTTGAGAAATCCTATACGCGTAACCACAATATGTGAAGAAGAAATGCAACAAATAATCCTGAAAGGATCAGGAATTCTAACCGTGGAACCGCAGTGCACCATTAAGCAAAAATCAATTGTTATTCAAGGGCACCAGAAATATTCCAGCATCATTCACACATCTTATACAAGACCATCCAACCTCACCGACGTGACGTCAGAAGACATACATCTCAACTTCCAGAAAATGAACGAAACCTACCACGATCAAATAAGAAATTTAAGTGACCTTCAAAAGTCAAGCATTTTTCATAGCAATCCTGACCTGCACAATCAGATTCAGAATTTACAGTATCATCAATCGTCGGTATCGTATATAGGTTTAGTACTGGTCATCATTTTCAGTGTTCGAGTAGCTTGGGTACAATATTTTAAACGTCACCTGAAGACAGAACAACACACAACTCCACAACCAGCTCCACGTCAGCCAAATTCTTCAACCGACTTCGTAGTCACAGTTTCTTGAACTTCGTTCAAGGTGGGGCAGAATATGTACAAATGCACAAAAAAGCTGTATCAGCACAAAAACACAACAACAATTATGACCGTCAAAAAGCGGTCAGCGGTCATATTCATGTCCCACTGCCGAAAATTGATCACGATGGCACGTTTGCCAAATATAACTTCCGCATTTAAAAGGTGCTAACGCTGGCTAACGTTGATCGATAATGATAATGATGTTGTGTTACAAATTTACGGAATACAAACTGGCACACTTTCGAGCGCAATTTCCTGCTGCTCACATTACTTTTAGATTAATTAGATTATTGTTTTTATTGATTGTTCTTTTTTATTGACTTAATTGTAATATTTTTACTATAAATATTGATATTTTGTTGAATAAAAAGGAGTTACTTTGTGACCACCAAACATTCGTGTTCTCATTACTAGTGGCTGTATTACGGTTTAAGTGCCTAATACAACACATCAAGCTAAAGAGAATAGATTACAGTTAAAGTGCTGTAATACTATTCAAGGTACGATAACAGGACAATAGGTTGCAGTTAAAGTGCTGCAATCCTATTTAAGTACAGTGATCACAACACAAGGTGGCAGTTAAAGTGCTGCAACTCTTGAAAACTACAGTGAACACAACAGCTCTCAAATCATTGAGGAATACGCGGAAAACGCTCCGTGTACAATATATATATATATATATATATATATATATATATATATATATATATATATATATATATATATATATATATATATATATATATATATATATATATATATATATATATATATATATATATATATATATATATATATATATATATATATATATATATATATATATATATATATATATATATATATATATATATATATATATATATATATATATATATATATATATATATATATATATATATATATATATATATATATATATATATATATATATATATATATATATATATATATATATATATATATATATATATATATATATATATATATATATATATATATATATATATATATATATATATATATATATATATATATATATATATATATATATATATATATATATATATATATATATATATATATATATATATATATATATATATATATATATATATATATATATATATATATATATATATATATATATATATATATATATATATATATATATATATATATATATATATATATATATATATATATATATATATATATATATATATATATATATATATATATATATATATATATATATATATATATATATATATATATATATATATATATATATATATCAGTTTCGAATTTCGAGGAAATAATTTTAGATATTTTTCTCGTTCTACCACAACAGATGTAAAAAGATACGGTGACGTATGGAACTTTTGTTAGAATTTCGAATCAGCGATGTGAACTCATAAATCCAAAAATCAAGGCACGATTATGAAAAATCTGCGTTTGCGAATGCGCTTGGCTCCAAAATCGTTTGGCAAAAACCCCATAAGATCAAGTTCAAGATCAAGTTGCATGATCTTGCTGTGTGTCCGCTATGTGGTATGTAGCGCCGTGCTATTGGAACCATATGTCGCCAGCATCCATAGTTCAATCTGGGCAAAAAGAAGTCTATTGTCATCGTTCTGCAGTGCACGCCATTGCCAGCGAAGGCCTCACCAACGTTGTGTTCAAGAACTTGTAAACCAATGGACAAAATGCGCCCCGACTGTAAAGATGCTTTTTCGGCCACTGCTGTGATTCTCTTTCTAATGCTCCGAGATCGAGGCAGTGACCCTGGTGCGTTTTCCATTGTCATTAATTTTGGGGTCCTAGGTCAGTTGGATCTTGTACAAATGTAGGCCCATGTTATGATTCAATATTCACTTGAAATTGAAGACGGCGAAAAGCCAATTTGTGCATGGTAAAGAATCCACCACCTTGGATTAACCTCAAACATTCATTGACCGCGGTGATTTTCGCTCGTTCAGATAGGAAACTCCTCAAAATGCAACTGAAGTTGCAAAATGCAAATTTCGCACCCTGAATCATTGCCCTTTCCCGAAAATGTTAAGTTACGCACCATGACTAATGATGTTTTTCTCGGAAATTCAAGTCTCAGACGCGGATGTTACACCATTTTCAGACACTGAATGACATTCCATTTTATAATTTCACCAGCTCTATTTTGTTATGCCAACGCCTTTAATGATTTATAAAATTAAATTGTTTTTCATGTACACTTTCATAAGTTAAGATGTGTATACAGCCTGAGTGCATATTTTATTTGATGATTGCAATATGTATATTAATTTGTCAAGAACAAATGTACCTTGGCTTAGCTAGCTAAATGAGCTAAGCATTTCTGTCCATTTTTCACCACAATTTATTATGGGAAGGAGTTTGCTATCTATCCCATTTGTCTCTACTTGAACGGCTCTGATATGTTTAACTCTTAAAACCGTGTGGTGAACTACCGAATTTTTTTTTTGGCGGGAAGAAGTTTCCCATTTCCACATTGAAAGAAAATTGTTTTGACACCGTTTGTGTAAAATCATAAAAAAGCGTAGGAACGTGCTACGGGTTTCGTAAATTTGCATTAATTGTGAAAGCAAAACTATTTTGGTCCTCTATGTTCCTTTTTGCAATGAATTAAATTGAGTGCAGATTGAGCCCTTCGGACAGAATAAAGAAAAGAGGTTTAAGTGATTTTCTCGTTATGAAAATAGATAATATCTCGATGGACCAAATAATATTTTATGAGTTTAAAAACCTCCATTCTAAAAAGTGCCGTAATTTTGTTCGCGATAAAACGTGTCGAAAGATATGAATATATGTGCAAAATGGATATGGGTAAAATAGAAATTATTAGTGCAATTTCTTATTCAAGGAAAGTTTAAGAAAAAATGTTGAGTAAGACGCCGTGCCGTGCTTTGATCGATAGGTTTAATGCGACCGAAAGGAATACAATGATAAGCGCTCCATTTCCTCCCACCGCCAATGCGTTAAAACTAATGAACATTAAGATCCAATTGCATAAATTTCCATTAATTCGGTTTAAAAAAAGAAATTGTTACAAATTTATCTTTATGCCGGTATGATTAGCAAAAAATTGGGTTATAGTGAATGCCAAAAAGAAAATGGAAGAATGATCATCAGGTGGAATCCTATTAAATATTTACTTTTTTTCCTTAATAATTCTGTTGATTATAGGTGTAACAAAATACAATGGAATTCCTTTGAATCTGAAACGTGTCTTTCATTTTCGAACTTCTTCGAGTAAAAGCATTTAATTAGCAGTTAATTATCGGAGCCGATTAGCAAACCGCAGCCCCAAGTATATCTAACTATTCGAGCAACAAATCAATATTTGGAAAAGCATCAATTCAACGGATAGCCGATTATCTTCAAGTACATTATAAAATATTAATATGTATCTTTGAATGTAGTTTCTTACTATATTAATTTAGTTCCATTAGTTTGGAAAAAATGTTTTAAAAATTAAGAATTATGAACAGATAATAAGGATATATTGCTTTTGGCGTTCTTTAACGTCAAGACCCTTCTAATGGAGATTGACTTTTGTATCTAATAGCATATAACATGATTGGTTAAAGCAAGGATCGGCAAGTAATTTTAAGTGGGGTCCGAATATTTTTTAATAATCTTATCGAGGTCCAGAAAAAACACATACAAAAGTACTGAAGTTGTTTCTTTTAATTTTTTAATCTTTGCATACACGTACATAAAATATAAAATAGGGAGTTTAGGTGAAAAATTAATGCGAAAAATTACACTTGCGGTCTTGAGCCATTTTCTTAAAGTTCGGTTCACGTGCTGAACAGCTAATGCGAAGAGTGTCTTCAAGATGCGCGCCCGTTAATCTCGAACGATATTTGTTCTTCAAAAAATTCATTTTGGAGAATGTTGTTTCACATACATATGTGGAGCCAAACATAGTAGCCAGGTTAACAGCTACTTTTTTGCAGTTTTCATATTTCTCTGAAACATGTTTACCCCAAAACTCCTCAGGGGATGCAGTTTTATACGTTTGCAAGGAAATATCTTCTTGCAAGTCAATTATCTCCATTTGAAGAGAAGATTTTTTAAGACCGAACAACTTTGCAGCCACATCAGTCCATTCTGCAGCTGGAGAAACTTCATAAGGCGACTTCAGGAATTGAGACAGCTTTCCTATCTCTTCAAAGTCTTGGAATCTGGCTTCAAATTCCTTCCTAATATCTGATATAAATTTTAGGAACACTGCAGTGTGTATTTCTGAATTCTTCTTTTTATATTCAAGAATTGTCGGAAAATGAATAAATTCTTGATTTTTAATATCTATTTCAAAGATATACAGCTTTCGATGAAAAGCAGACACACTTTGTATAAGATCACATATTAGTTTTCCATTACCTTGTAGCTCGATGTTGAGCGCATTTAAATATTTGAGAATGTCTTTCAGGAAAGCCACAGCTACCATATTGGGATCGTTTGATAGGAATTCTAAATGCTCCTTTCCCTGTGCATTCAAGTTGACTAAGAAGGAGATTACGTGATCTTTTATTTGCCAGAAACGTTCAATAACTTGACCTTTACTTAGCCAACGAACATTGTTGTGTTGTAATAAGTCTGAATACGCTGAATCACATTCAGATAAAAACTTCTTGAACTGTCTGTGCTGAAGAGCAGAACGAGACCTCATAAAATTGATCAACCTGATCAAGTTATCCATGACTTCTTTCAGAGTAGCACTAAGTTTTCCACAAAGGGCTGTCTGGTGAATTATACATTGGTAAGAAATTAGACCAGGGTTTTTATACTTGATTCTCTTTACCAATCCCTTATCTTTGCCCACCATCGCTGGGGCACCGTCAGTTGAAATAGATACCATTTTATCATAACCGATGTGTGATTTTGTCATGAAATCGTCGAAAGCCTTGAACAAATCTTCTCCGCGAGCCTTGTCTTTAAACGCCAATATTGCTAGCAATTCTTCCCGGAATACTTCACTCTCAATGTCAAAAAATCTCACGAAAATAGATAATTGTTCATCATCGACAATGTCACATGATTCATCGAGAGCTATGGCGTAGCAAGGCGCTTTCTGCAGAAGTTCAAGCAAACTTTTTTTGTTGTCAGCAGCCAAAATTTCGGTTCTCCTTGTATTGCTTCTTGCCGACAGTGGAATATCTTGAATTGCGGCTACAACATCCTTCTTCTTTTCAAAAAGTGAATTGGCCACTTCTAGCATACATTCTTTTACAATTTCAGAGTCTGAAAATGGTTTCTGGTGTCTATTAAGCGTCCAGCAGACACGCAACGCTGCTTCTGCTGATTTTTCTTGCTCGCTCATACAGCGAACTAATAAGACCGTGCTCTTTTTGTACGAAGTTAGATGTGCCTGCAGTTTTTCTTTACGAGCTTCACTTCCGAGAGGAAAGTTTTCATGGAACTGCTGATGAGTTGTTTCGTAGTGTCGCTTTAAATTGGATTTTTTAATTATAGCGACAGTTTTGTTGCATATAAGACACACTGGAACAGCTTTAGGCCTATCAGGCAGCGTAAAACAATATTGTTCTGTCCACTCAGCAAGAAAGTTGCGATTTTCACTGTCAATTTTACGCTTTTTAAGATCCATATTGATTCAGAAAACTTTATTTTAGCACGCGACAATATGCACCTATCCAAGTGACTGGCAGTGTATTTATTTCTGAGGCAGTAAATCTCTTCGTTTTTTATCGGAAAAACTCTCAATTTCACGAAGCAATGTATATTATTTATGAGGGTTCGTGTGTGTATGATCCGCATTAAAACAAAGAGCAATCAACACGCAAGCAAGTTATTTATACCTTCTGCAATGAGCGGGGGAGGAGGTATGTTAAGTCTGTAACGGTTGTAGACAATTTTATGAAGATTTTGGTACATGGCTTGCGTTTTGCTGCTGCTGCTTGCTGATTTCATTAGATTCAGCTGCTCTGTGAGAGAGTGAATTATTTTACTGTTGGCAGAAGTTATGCCGATTAAATAATGTACAAAGCTCGTAAAAAGGTAAGACTGAAAAGTACAATTGCCTGTATTTGTGTATAATTAAAATCAATTTAGAAATTTAAGGCTTTGAAAATGTTTGGCGGTCCAGAGTTCGACCCTCCGCGGTCGGGATTTGGACCGCGGTCCGCCTGTTGCCGACCGTTGGGTTAAAGTATATGTTTACTCCAAAGTTCGTCTTTCCAGTTGCTTTTCAACTGTCTGAAATAGCTGTCGACGTCAACTATAGTAGTATGAGACGACATAAGTTTATACGGCCATGCGAATCTTAGAATAAGCACAATATGTTTTATTTTGGAATGAATTGCATGGAACGTGCTCTTCGGTTATTGAAAATTTTATGTTTATTTTATATTTATGGTGATCTTGTGCATATTTTTTCTAAGTGAAAGGGTCACTATTTGACATCGTTGAGGTAGTAAAGTCCTATGCAACTCTATTTATGTGAAATTCACAAACAGAAATATATTGGGTTTTTTGGAAAATACTTATTGCATAGTTTTTGGGGCAATTTTATTGTATGGTCTTTTTTAAATCAGCCTT
The DNA here is from genome assembly GCA_963966595.1 of Physocephala rufipes. NCBI lineage: Eukaryota > Metazoa > Arthropoda > Insecta > Diptera > Conopidae > Physocephala > Physocephala rufipes. The sequence continues at coordinate 29,620,666 of OZ016502.1, forward strand.
CTCTCAGATTATAATATGGTGTTTCTTGAAAGAGGTTTTCAGCGGTTTGGGTAAAACTGGTTACAACTCTGGTTCGAATTTCGCATTATTCTACGGTATATATTTCCCCCTCCTATAGTTGGCTTGGGAGAAATATTCAACACGCAAATATCATGTGCGATATATATGCTCTTTTATGAAAATATTCATCCTTTTTTTGCTTTTTATATTTCTTGCACATAATTAATTTTATTAATTATTGAAATATAAATTTGTACACGATTTAATATGGTTTGAATTCTATGCCTTTTTATGTCCACATTCTCCTTAAATGGATTGTAATCCATTAAAGGAGGTATGACAGATATAGGCAAGTATATATTCCTGTAGCGGAATTCTCTAATCCTTTACAGACAAAATTCATTGTAGGTGTCTATACTTAACGATATTTTTCGATTAAGCTACTTTGTATATAAAACCTTGACTTTTACCGACATTTTTTATCTCCGAGACGTTAACGCGCCTTGCGCTCAGTTCTCAACGTGACGGTTCTATTTCGGCATTTTTTATCCCCGAGCGTTAGTGACGCTTGTTGTGAAAATGCCTTACGTATTATCGGTGGTATGTCAAAGTTGTGTTGTTTCTCCCAAAATATCAGTGATGCATAGTTTTGGGAAATTAAACATTCCGCGGGATAATTAGTTCTTAAGTAAATATTCTAAACATTTAAACAAGTTTTTATAATGACGGGTGAGTTTTATATAAGTTAAAATATTTATTATCGGAAACAGTGAGAATATTACATATTGTTGTTTCATATCTGAGGGAAATAAATGACAAAATTAGAGATTTCTCTCACAATATGCAATAATGGTGAGGAAATGTAAATGAATTTCCATAAAGTGTACTTACAACCCTGGACAATATTTTTTGCCGCTTTAAATTTAACATTGAATACTATTTTTGAAAAGTCTAAATTATATAATTGATCTATGAAATATTTGAATCATTTGATTTTTAAGAGTGACTCAGAAACAAAGAAAAATGTTTTTCGCAGAAGCGTTCAAGCGATGAAAATGAGGAAATTCTTGTCTATTCGTCCTTGTGCGTGGCTGGTTCCCTTGCTGTCGGCAAGCAGGTGTGGGTGCAGTATCAACTGGCATTAAAACCGCTGTAACACCATTGTTCCCCATTTCACTAGTAGCGCGAGAAGTCCCTGCATTTTCCTTATTTGTTGAAAATACTGCATTTTGCGCTGGTTCCATATTTTCCTCATTTTCTATTTCAATCGTGTGTTGGCCAATATCATCTCTTTCTGGTGGAGCTGAAAGAAAAATTTTATTATGGCATGTCAGTAACTCATGAACTGCGATTTATGTACTTTTTACCTGTCTCATCATTGTGGTTTCTCCTCGAGAAGCCAAAACTAACACCCTCCGGCAACGCTGCAGAGTAATACCCCATTATTTCCTCGGTTTCCTGCTCAAGTCGTGTTAAATGCAAGGCACGAAACTCGCCACTACCGGTCTTCCTTAGTTCGCTTGCCTTTTCGCTTAGTTTCTTCTTGGTTCTTGTTTTCATGTCTGTCCATATCTTCAAATATAAAATTTTAATACATGTTAAAACTAAGTGCACTATTAAATTTAAATTTTAATTGATTCAATTTAAAGTACATAATTTTTAACTTTTACTGACCTTTCTCCACTCGGCTGTTGTTCGGATTGGTGGGCCAATAGAATTTAGTTTACCTCGTATGAGCTCCCACTCCTCGTCAGCACTTCGTTTAGTGCTCCCGAACAATTGTGAATTTTTTGCCAAATGTGGCCTCCGTCGCATTTGCGCCAATAACTCGTTGAACTGAGCCATAGTAGTTAATCTAAAAAATGTTATTAAATTGAATAAATTTAGATAATTTTTAAATTAAATTATATAAATAAATAATTTGAAAAAAAAGTTCAGTTACCTTTTCTTATTTAGATCCATCGTTATCTTCTGTGCTATCCCAACGACTGCTATTTTGCTAATGTTCGATTTGACACTTCACCAGTAGCGTTACTAACGCTGAGTTGTGTAAAAAATGCGAACTCTAGCGTCATATCGCGTAAGCAGTATTGACAGTGTTGTTGTTAAATTAATGAGCGTCAGGGAACTCTTTTAACGGAGATGAAAAATACCAAATATGAGAAACGCGAACGCGAGTTGGAGAGAAGCGTGACGTTCAGAGATAAAAAATGTCGCTGTTTGTCGCAACCATGATAAATATATGAGCGGTGAAAGTCGTCACTTTTTTAAAATTTCTGGTACATTAACGACTACTGCATAAGACGCGACAAGTGTATCGAATTTTCAAATATTCAATTTTAAAGTAAGAATTTGAAATTCATTTTTGATTTTGCGAATCTTCTACCCATTAGAGCTGACACTAACACTGGTACGTCGTTCAATTTAAAATTGAATTAATGACAGGGTTATTTTCCGCCTGTCCGAACATCGGTATATATATATTTTTTCTCTTCAGGAATAGGATATAAATAATATTTAATTACAATGGGGTCGGTGCAAATTTTATAGTGTTGCTCTGCAATGGCTTTGGGATATCTTGGTCTTCAAATTGAAAACTCAGAATATTATTCTCAACGACGTCATTACCGGCGGCTTTTGCGGGAAACGGAAAACCAATTTGACTTAATAGCCTGTTCACATAAAAAAATAAACCTGGCTTTGGGCTTTCGAACATCGATCAGCTGATCGAGTTTTCACATACAATAACCCAGGTTTCGGCTGCCAACCTTCACAACCTTTGAGTCTATTGAAAATTATTGTATAGTTGTTGGTCGATGCCGGGCGACAAAACGTAAAAAATAAAACACTCAATTTGATCCTTTAATAGAGTTCATGTGCGTTTATTTTTGATTGCAATTTCTTGATTTTCAAAGATGCGTGTGTTCTCACGTCAAGACAAACAGGAAGTGAGCCCAAGTTCACCAGGGACGTTTTTTCATGTCAAACGATATTATTTTAGGATAGTTTCACACGACTAGTTTTTTTTAAGATGCTTTCACATCAATAGTTCACATCCCCACCCCCGGTTTGAAGCAAAAATAAAGATGTTGGTCGATGCCGGGCGACAAAACGTAAAAAATAAAACACACAATTTGATCCTTTAATAGAGTTCATGTGCGTTTATTTTTGATTGCAATTTCTTGATTTTCAAAGATGCGTGTGTTCTCATGTCAAGACAAACAGGAAGAGAGCCCAAGTTCACCAGGGACGTTTTTTCATGTCAAACGATATTATTTTAGGATAGTTTCACACGACTAGTTTTTTTTAAGATGCTTTCACATCAATAGTTCACAATAGTTTATATATTGTATATGTTTAGCCTTCCTGCTGAACTCATATGATGGGGCAAATATTGTTATTTTTTAATGTTTTTGGAAAATACTTACCTCACTTTGTCGTTGTTTATTTATTTCAATTTATTTTACTTGCACCTTTACTCATTTGTTAATATCCTGTGTTTATTTGAAAATATATTTCCCTTGTTTTGTTGTTCGACGAAACAGGGTTCGATGATTTCAAGTCTTACTGTGGAAAGACAAGACAAGAAATCGACAAATTTTTGATTATGTTCTAAATGGGATCTCTCGATTCTTCTACCAACTCTGAGGATACCATGAGCGTCCAGAAATGGAGTTAATGCAGCAATCTTTCTACACTACAGTGAACTTGGAGATTGTTCTTTAAATGCTTTATCTTTTTTATATAACGCTTGCAGCTGATTTACTATTGTCCGAGGGATGATCTAAAATTATATGTACTTGAGTTGTAAATAGAAGCCTGTTCTTCTCGTACCGCATTTTCAGAGTTCCCCAGGCTGATTCATAATTAGCATCACTTACCTTTAGATGTTGAATAAGTCTCTCAGATATTTTGGAACGAACTTCCGTCATCCCTCGTCAAATTTGGTTTGGAGACAAACCGGTTTCGGCGTTGTGCCATCTTCAGTGTCTAGTTACGTTCTCTCCTTTCGCGTAATTTTTTAAACAATACATTTTCTCCGCATTTGAGAAAGACTCACAATTATGCACCAGATTTTTAAAAATATCATGAAATGATGGCCATTCACTTATGTTTCCGAAGAAAACTGGAATTATTATGTCTTCTAATTTTATTTGATTTTTACACTTTGTTTCAGTTTCTGTAAGAACCACCATTATTTTCTTTAGTATGGCTCGGTATTCTTTATTTATCTCTAAAATGTCGTCCTCAATTTCTTCATTTAGAGTTTTATTTACTGTCCTTTAAAAACATGTAACTATTTTTTATTTTTTGCAGTTGTTCTTCCAATTCCAACAGCTTTTGCTACTCTCAATTCCCTTTTTTGACCATTTTTTATTTCTGATAGGGCTTCTCACTCACTAATTCTTCTAAATAATGATTATTTTTATTTATCTTTTTGATTATTGGATCATTAAATCTTTTGCCTCCCTTTAAATTTTCTTGTGTTTATCTGGTTTCTTCACTTTCACTACCCATGTTGCTTGGAGAATCACTTTCAGCGTACATTTTCTCGTCCAGTTTAGTCTGGACCTCTTTTATTACAGATATTATAGCTTCAAAATAGTTATTTTCGAAGTATGGTTCCTCCGTGATTCCTTTAGCTAGTAATTTGCCATGGTCAACTTCTGGCTGTAGTTTAATTCGTCCTAGGCGTTTTTTCGTGTCTTCTGTTTGTGATGACCGGATTCTGCCCTCGAAAATTTTATTTTTAATGTATAGAGCCTTTTCACCAAGCTCTTTTTGCTTTTCTAGCAGTTGCTGATTCTCTTCAGACATTTTTTCTTTTTTTAGTTGCAAACCGAACTTCACTTTTTTGATATATCAGAATGCTTTTCACTTTTATTTACTGGTGTCTCAGCCCCAGAAACGCTATTCACTTTTACTTTGTGGTGTCTAAACCCTAGAATGTTTTTCACTTTTACTTTTTAGTGTCTAAGACCCACATTGCTTTTCACTTTTATTTTCTGGTGTCTAAGCCCTAGAACGCCTTTCATTTTTATTTTCTGGTGTCTAAGCCCCAGAACGCTTTTCACTTTAATAATATATTTATTAGTATTATTAATTTAACAATTTCTGTGTCTTTTACCACTGGTGGGGGAAACATAGAAGTGTTCTGTTTTTATGTATAGATTTTCTTCTACTTTTATTAGGCTGATTCAAGATTCTTAGAGTCTATTACCACTGGCGGGGGAAAACTCTAAGAGTAGCTTCAAGTACCAAATATTAATACCCGACCCTATGGCGAAATAATAACGCCGAAATAAACACGCAAATATCATATGGTGCGATATATATGCTCTTTTGTGAAAATATTCATCCCATTTTTGCTTTTCATATTTCTTGCAATTAATTAATTTTATTAATTATTGAAATATAAATTTGTACACGATTTGATATGGTTTGAATTCCATGCCTTTTTATGTCCACTTTATGCAGATATAGGGAAGTATATATATTCCTCTAACGGAATTCTCTAATCCTTTACAGACGAAATTCATTGTCGGTCTCTATATATAATATATAATATCTATATAATATATGAGCGGTGAAAGTCGTCACTTTTTTAAAATTTACGGTATATTAACAACTACTTTATAAGACACGATAAGTGTATCGAATTTTTAAATATTCAATTTTAAAGTAAGTAATGCATTTTTGATTTTGTGAATCTTCTACCCATTAGAGCTGACACTAACACTGGTACGTCGTTAAATTTAAAATTGAATTAAGGACAGGGTTATTTTCCACCAGGCCGAACATCGTTATATATTTTTTCTCTTCAGGAATAGGATATAAATAATATTTAATCACAATGTGGTCGGTGCAAATTTGTATAGTGTTGCTCTGCAATGTCCTTGGGATATCTTGGTCCACAAATTGAAAACTCAGAATATTATTCTCAACGACGTCATTACCGGCGGCTTTTGCGGAAAACGGAAAACCAATTTGACTTAAGAGAGAATGATTTGAAATTATAGTACAGACTAAATTCAGATTTAACTTACAATATAATTGAATCTATAGACACCAGACTACAGGGTTCGACGATTTCAAGTGTTACGGTGGAAACACAAGTAGGAACAAATTTTCACAAGTATATTTATTTCGTAGTAGATCCGTTATGATCATATTTATGTATAGGTCAGCATTGATATCACCATTAAAATTTTATGTGACAAGACTTTTTCAACGTTCCTTAGGTGAATCTACGTGACTGATCATTGAGTTAAAAATCTATTTGTAAACAGCTGCCACTGATGCTCAAAGGAAATCTTGACACAGTAATGGTTGTCCTGAAAAAGCGATATAGGAACAACCATAGGCAACAAATTTTCCAGATGGAGCTATTAAATCGATAGAGAGCCAACAAGTTACCGCAGGAGTATATGACAGATATATATAGCGGCTCGTTATGATTAAGGAATATGAGATTAAGAGACTAGAAGTGCAGCACATGTACAGGCGACAAAACAGGGAGAAATAACAAGTCTCTAAGCAAGATTATTGCAAATCTAAAGGATTCTGACTGACGGTACTACAGACTCGGGACTTTACGTATTATTTTAATACTAATATTATCGGCCGCAACGCAAATACGTTCTCCTAAGTTATCCCTAAAAGGAAAGAAGCAGAAATTTTAGTAGAATGGTTGGAGACGGTGGGGTTATAGTATCGGATCGAGTAGCATCTAATGATGACGCCTAATGTGGCGGCTGGGGTAGATTAGCTGCCGCCCGTATTGTATGTTGTTGTGACTAGGCCAAGTACGGTAGCTCCGAGATTTTAGTCTTTGATTAATTTTTATTAATACGAAAATGTAATATCCTTTGTGCCTAGGCCCATAACCTTTAATAGAAAAGCTATTGCTTCATCGCAGCGAAATAGAAAAACACCAGACTCATTAGTACAGGATTTATTAAAAAACAGGAAATTAAGATTGTAATTCAGGTGACATCTAGTCGATGAGCTGCAGCATAGATAATTAGTGTTTCCATACTTTACCAAGCATAGCAGGCAACTTTTGGACAATAGTGTAAAGTTTAATGAGTTTTATTTAATTTAAAATGTTGGACAATTAATTATTGAACAATCTTAGAAAAAACTAACAGAAATTATATATTATATATGTTCGCGGCGAATCATAGAACACGTTTCAATTTTTCGGTTTTGGACGTCCGTTCGTGGCACTGGTTCTCATCTGACCCCCTAATCATTGCTGTCGTCAATTTAATTTCTTTCGCCGCATCGCGTTGCCAACTGTGTTTTTACACTCGGCCGTTCCTGACACTCAAAGTCGTCCTCGATTTGCTGGTCTTCAGGTTCAGCTAGCTCGGGCGGTGATTGACACCACGGTTTCATCCTGTCATTTGCGAATACAGACGAATAATGTCGTTGCTTACGGTTTGATCCAGCAGGATCGACGATATAGCGATCATTGCCCAAATGTCTTGTTACCTGGAATGGACCCTTGAATTTAGGCTCCAGTTTACGGGAGGTACCTATACTAGCCGCTTCATTTTCTACTAAGACGAGTTGTCCTGCTTCGTACTTAACGGGTTTACGGTGCAGCTTGTCGAAACGGATTTTAGCTTTTTGACGCTGCTTGTTGACTCGTTCTGCTGCTTGATCTCTAGATGCGTGCAATTCGTCATCATTTTTCTTTTCCGTCTGCTGTATAGCTAGAATTACCTTGTTCTTGAGTATGTCACGTGGTGCGTATCCGAATAGCAACTCTTGGGGTGTTTGATTCGTAGTGGCATTTTAGTAGATTTTATAGTAAATTGCACGTTTCGTAGTTTGTCGTCCCATTTCCTGTCATCGTTGCTGGCTGGTAGTAGTAGCGACAAAACTGTCCGGTTAGTCCTTTCTGCATGTCCATTGGCTCGCGGTGTTCCTACCGCGTTCAATATGTGCCTTATGTCATTTTCCTTGCAATAATTCTTAAAATCTTTAGAAGTATACGCTGTTCCACGGTCGGTGATAATTCTGGTTGGTTGTCCTACGTAACTGTTGACCTCGTTTAACAACTCAACAACGTGCTTTGTAGCTGTAGACTTTACTGCGCGAACCACAACATATTTCGTGAATGCATCCACCATCAGCAGAATGTGTTCGTTTCTTTTAGAGCTCCGTGGAAACGGTCCAAGATGATCCAGATGAATTGTGTGGAAAGGAATTGCGTTGACGTCGTCATAACGATATTGGCCTTCGTGTTTTCCACCCCGCTGTTTATTGTAGGCACACTCCACGCAAGTCATGATAAACGATTTCACGTAATTACGCATTCTAGCAAACCAATAATATTTCTGCAAACCCTCAATGGTTTTATTGACACTTGGATGGGCTGCTATATCATGGTACTCATACAAAATTCTCCAGCGCATGCTATGGAACCACCCATAAACGTTTTCCATTCACCTTTCGAAATAAACGTCCATTTGCAACACAATATTCGTTGTGTATTTCCGGATCGCCATTTTTCAATTTTCGAATAATTTCTCCAGTTTTTTCGTCATTTGTTTGCATCGCTAGTAACCAATCTTCTTTGTTTAGATTCGTCATAGATGCTATCTCTACTTCTTTTGCTTCTTCGGTGGGTGCTCTGCATAATGCGTCTATATGCTCCATATACCTACCAGGTCGATGTTCCAGTTTAATGTCATAATCCTGTATACGTAACCACCATCTTGCGATACGTGGTATTAGTTCCTTTTTGTTCATTGCTGTCCTAACGGCGCTACAATCAGTGATAACCCGAACTTCTTTTCCATATATATAATATCGGAATCGCTCCAACGCCTCAACGACAGCTAAAGTTTCGAACTCGTAACTATGATATTTCTATTCTTCTTTGGTTGTCGCTCTGCTATAAAAAGCAACCGGCTTCAGCAACTCATTTTCTCGTTGTAATAATACCGCTGCTAATCCAATCGAACTAGCGTGTGTATGAATTTCGTGTTCTGCTTCTACTCGGTAAGGTGCTACCACAGTGTCGGCCGTTAATGACGACTTTAAATTCTCGAACGCGTCTTCTTGAAGCTTTTCCCAGACAAATGGCTCATTCTTTCGCAGCAACTTACGTAAAGCGCGTAAGCAGGCACAAACTTTCTAAAATAACCGCTCAGATCTAAAAATTGTCGTACTTCAGTGACGTTCTTCGGGCGACGGAAGTTAGAAATCGCCTCGGTTTTTACTAATCCTGGTTTTAAACCTTCAGGTGTTAGCCTATGACATAAAAACTCAATTGTTTCTTTAAAAAATACGCACTTAGAAAGGTTCAAAGTTAATCCAGAAATTCTCAGGACCTCAAAAACTCGTCTCAGCTTCTGAAACATCTCCTGAACTGTACACCTGCCAACCAGAACGTCGTCCATATAGTGTATCATGTCGCCCTTTTCCGTTTGATCTTTTATTTTACCCATTAATCGTTGGAAAACTATGGGTGTGTTTTTAAGCCCAAATGGCATTCGTTTGAACTCGTAAAGGCCATCCGTTGTAACAAATTGGCGTGTGTGTGAAGTTGGCACCTCATCTTTGAAACAGTTGAATTTTTTTCGGAGTTCTGAATGCACCCCAAATAGTTCTGGAGTTCTCTGCTATTTTTGGGAATAGTTCCGGCGAAATAAGAAAAACACAAAATTCCAAATTTTGGGGGTGCTAACTTCACAAAATAATAAAAAAATGGCTATAACTTTTGAGTTTTTGAAAATATTTACTTAGTGTAGAACAATTTTCTCCAGAACTATTGGGGTGCTATCCGGAACTCTAAATTTTTTTTTAAATCCGAAAAAAAAAATTTTTTTTAATAAAAAATTTGATAATTTTTTTTTTCCTTTAGAGTTCTGGATAGCCCAACCGCAAATATCAATATCTCTATTACTGTCAAATATTACTTCAGCAAATTATATACAAAACAACCAAATTTTTTTTAAAAAAAGTAAAAAATTCTCATAATTTTCGAAAAACAACCTGTGGAGAATTGGTCCCCTAACAACATTTTCATGGCTTTGGGGGTGCTATTCAGAACTCTAATAAAATCTAATAAAATCTAATAATAAAATTTTATAATTTTGAAAAAAAGATATTTTTTATAATGGGTCGACTGTAGGGTGTCATCTTAATACCTCCAAAGTGCAGAACTATTGGATTGTCGACCGGAACTGTAATAAAACTTATATATTGTCAATGAAAAATAAACGTTTTTGAAGTTTTTCCGAAAATGAAATATAAAAATTGGCAATAACTTCTAAAATACGAGCAGTAGGGCATAAAGTGACAATGAAACTTTTTTGAAAATTATAAAATTTTTATTAGAGTTCTGAATAGCACCCCCAAAGTTATGAAAATTTTGCCTAGTCACTTTTTGCCCTACTGCTGGTATTTTAGAAGTTATCGCCAATATTTATTTTTCATTTTCGGAAAAACTTAAAAAACGTTTATTTTTCTTTGACAATATATAAGTTTGATTACAGTTCCGGTCGAGAATCCAATAGTTCTGAACTTTGGAGGTATTAAGTTGACACCCTACAGTCGACCCATGGTAAAAAATTTCTTTTTTCCAAAATTATAAAAATTTTATTAGAGTTCTTAATAGCACCCCCAAAGTTATGAAAATTTTGCCTAGTCACTTTTTGTCCTACTGCTGGTATTTTAGGAGATATCGCCAATTTTTATTTTTCATTTTCGGAAAAACTTCAAAAATGTTTATTTTTCTTTGACAATATATAAGTTTCATTACAGTTCCGGTCGACAATCCAATAGTTCTGCACTTTGGAGGTATTAGGTTGACACCCTACAGTCGACCCATTATAAAAAATATCTTTTTTTCAAAATTATAAAATTTTTATTAGAGTTCTGAATAGCACCCCCAAAGTTATGAAAATTTTGCCTTGTCACTTTGTGCCCTACTGCTCGTATTTTAGAAGTTATTGCCAATTTTTATATTTCATTTTCGGAATAACTTCAAAAACGTTTATTTTTCATTGACCATATATAAGTTTTATTACAGTTCCGGTCGAGAATCAAATAGTTCTGAACTTTGGAGGTATTAAGTTGACACCCTACAGTCGACCCATGGTAAAAAATTTATTTTTTTCAAAAATATAAAATTTTTATTGGAGTTCTGAATAGCACCCCCAAAGCCATGAAAATTTTGTTAGGGGACCTATTCTCCACAGGTTGTTTTTCGAAAATTATGAGAATTTTTTACTTTTTTAAAAAAAAATTTGGTTTTTTGTATATAATTTGCTGAAGTAATATTTGACAGTAATAGAGATATTGATATTTGCGGTAGGGCTATCCAGAACTCTAAAGGAAAAAAATTTGTCAAATTTTTTATTAAAAAAAAATTTTTTTCGAATTTAAAAAAAAAATTAGAGTTCCGCATAGCACCCCAATAGTTCTGGAGAAAATTGTTCTACACTAAGTAAATATTTTCAAAAACTCAAAAGTTATAGCCATTTTTCTTTTATTATTTTTTTGAAGTAGCACCCCCAAACTTTGGAATTTTGTGTTTTTCTTATTTCGCCGGAACTATTCCCAAAAATAGCAGAGAACTCCAGAACTATTTGGGGTGCATTCAGAACTCCGAAAAAAATTCAACTTTTTCAAAGATGAGGTGCCAACTTCACACACACCTGATCGCCCTACACGTGTAGCATTTAGAAATAGTTTTGCGCATCATTTGGTGCAAACGTGGAATCCAATATTTTCGCCGAATCTCACAAATCGACGCTTCAATGTTCTGATGTTTCATCTGAACGTGATGGTGCATTGTCACAAGTTCCGTAAATGCATGTCTATTTGGCAGAATAATCGGACGCCTAGCCTCATAAGGAATCCAACTCGCCGCATCAATACAGCCATATACCCGAAGTACACCCATATCATCCTTGTAAGGGGAGAACTCGTGTAAAATGCTGTCTTTGTTTACCGGCTCTTGTCGGTCTACTGATCTTATTTCATTTCTGAAAGCCTCGTGTTGAGCCTGGCGACAAAGACAAATTTCCGCTAATTTTAATTCGTGCACTGTTAAACTGCTCATATGTGTGCTAATTTCCGGCTACGATTCACGAAACGTATTACCCAAGCAACTGTTCTTACGACTTTCATAAGGGATGAAAAACGATTTACATCTACCAATTGGTATTTTGAGACCATAAACACATATTTTGTTAACAGCTCGTCTTCATCTTTCACGTACTGTGAAGCATCTAATTCGTCTGTAAATGGCCAGTTTTCTTCCTCTTGTTGCAAAAATGACGGCCCTTTATACCAGCGTGAATTTGGGTCGAAATTAGCCTTTGAATTTGAACGAGTAGCCTCATCAGCATTCTCATTCTCATGTGTCGGTAACCACATCCAATTCTCTTCTTTTGAATGTGCTAATATCTCCGCTACCCTGTGCGCCACAAAAGATTTGTAGCGCCGATGTGCGCTGCCGATCCATTTAATGGCCGTGCTCGAATCACTCCAGAAAACTAAGCGTCTTACTCCAACAGTGTGTTCATCCAAAATTGTTTTCGACAGCCGTACTCCCAGAACGGCTGCTTGTTGCTTTAGCCGTGGAATTGTTAACGGTTTTAACGGCGCACATCGTGTTTTAGCACATATGAATGTTGTATCTATCTGGTTATTCGTGTTTTTATACCTCCAATATGCCACTGCAGCAAAGGCCTCTTCACTGGAATCAACGAAAACATGAAGCTGGAACTCTCTCGGTCTTCCAATCATGAAATAGAACATAGGCATGTTAAATTCTGTTACTTTGGATAATCGCTGTCGCCAATTCTGCCATGACATGTGATAGAAAATCGAATTTGGTTTTAATTATTTATTATAAACCCGCTTTATTGAGATCAGAAAAGATACAAGTGCGTTTCACTAGACCTTACAAATCGAACTTAACATGCGTATACAGAAAAGATGATGGCAAACAAAAAAACGGTAAATTTAGAGAGAATGGTACAGGGTCATTCGTCACCATACCGCTCCCCCTGAACGCCAGTTCGGAAGAGGCAGCACCGCCACTTTGGTTATCGATCTCCGGTATTCTCCCTTTCTTGTCTTAATGGTGACGACTCTAACGAGTCCGTCCTCGCCTCTGTGAGTCTCTGTGAGGATATTTAAAAACTGACATAATATGTTCTAATTGTTTCCACTCATCATCAGATAGATAAAGGTCTTGTATGGCACTAGACATTTCAACACAAAATGATTTAAGCTCAATTAAACGTTGTATCATTTTATAAATAGAACCCCATCTTGTAACTACATTAATAATAGGTTTGTTAAGCTTTCTAGATTTTAAAATTGACAAAATATTTGGAGTTCTTAATTTTATTACAACCCCACGAGCCTTTTCTATTAATTCCTTGTGATTTTTATTGATATTACTGAAAGTTACATCATTAATTGCAAGTTGCAAAGTATGGGCTATACATTTAACCGAAGTTAATAGAGGAATGCTATTTTTCGTACATGTTTCAATTTCATCAACATTAAATATATCAGCATCATTGTCGTCAAAATTTCCCTCTTCGTCGTCGTCATATTTACTGTTACAATTCTGATGAGTCAGTCGTAGCAACTCTGACGCTTTTATCATATTACGTGCATTGTCAGAAGTTAACGTTATTATGTTATTAATATTAATTTCATACAGGGATAATATTTTTAAAATTTCCTGACAAAGATTTTCACCTGTATGTTTTTCATGTAACTCTTTCATTGCAAGTGTGCGGATGACTATTTTAGAACTCATATTGTATGTTAACACCCATAATAGATCTCTCTAGTCGAGTAGCACAGTCAATTTTAAGTGACAGCATTTTATTGTTTACTTCTGCGGCAATCCTTTTGCGATAATTTTCAGCTTTAATTCGAATGTGGTCTCGAATGTTGTGACGATTTATTGCCAATCCTAATGTGTTGTTAATGGGCTTGAAGTCACAACTCTTAAAGGCAAACCGTTGACAGTAACTAACTCAACATACATGTCGATCATTTCCTCCTTATTTTTAGTGAAAACAGTTTTTTAGTTAGATATAAAAGAATTTAAATCTTTTTGGACATATTTTTTGTTAGAAGGCTCTGATTTAGATTTCTGTTCAACAGTATCATCCACTATATTTTCATGGTGTCTCTTTAAATGTTTCCGCAAATTACCGGAATGCGTTCCGGGAATAACTTTTGCATCGTCACTTTTGCATCGTTATTTTGTTTATCTATATTGAAATACTTTCGCACTGCAGCACATTCATCATTTACCGTTCGACCCATTTTAAAATTAATATGAATTTGATTACAATTCTTATTAGAACTTTCAATTCTTATATACTTTCTGTCACTTACAACTTCAATGCTGCCAAATTAGATGAAAATATTGTCAACTGCTTTTTGAACAATAAAGCAGCAAACACAGCTTGAAAATTTAGATTTAGTTTAATTTACAAATTTTTTGTTTATTATACCGTAACCAAAATTGTAACCAAAAACGGAAATTGAATATAGTGTTATGTTACAAATAGCGTTATTGTAAAAATTTGATATACGGGTTACGGGTACAGAGTAACGTTACATGAAATAATTCGGGTTTTCGGGTATACGGTTACGGTACAATAACGTTATTCCAACACTGATATATATATATATATATATATATATATATATATATATATATATATATATATATATATATATATATATATATATATATATATATATATATATATATATATATATATATATATATATATATATATATATATATATATATATATATATATATATATATATATATATATATATATATATATATATATATATATATATATATATATATATATATATATATATATATATATATATATATATATATATATATATATATATATATATATATATATATATATATATATATATATATATATATATATATATATATATATATATATATATATATATATATATATATATATATATATATATATATATATATATATATATATATATATATATATATATATATATATATATATATATATATATATATATATATATATATATATATATATATATATATATATATATATATATATATATATATATATATATATATATATATATATATATATATATATATATATATATATATCAGTGTTGGAATAACGTTATTGTACCGTAACCGTATACCCGAAAACCCGAATTATTTCATGTAACGTTACTCTGTACCCGTAACCCGTATATCAAATTTTTACAATAACGCTATTTGTAACATAACACTATATTCAATTTCCGTTTTTGGTTACAATTTTGGTTACGGTATAATAAACAAAATATATATATATATATATATATATATATATATATATATATATATATATATATATATATATATATATATATATATATATATATATATATATATATATATATATATATATATATATATATATATATATATATATATATATATATATATATATATATATATATATATATATATATATATATATATATATATATATATATATATATATATATATATATATATATATATATATATATATATATATATATATATATATATATATATATATATATATATATATATATATATATATATATATATATATATATATATATATATATATATATATATATATATATATATATATATATATATATATATATATATATATATATATATATATATATATATATATATATATATATATATATATATATATATATATATATATATATATATATATATATATATATATATATATATATATATATATATATATATATATATATATATATATATATATATATATATATATATATATATATATATATATATATATATATATATATATATATATATATATATATATATATATATATATATATATATATATATATATATATATATATATATATATATATATATATATATATATATATATATATATATATATATATATATATATATATATATATATATATATATATATATATATATATATATATATATATATATATATATATATATATATATATATATATATATATATATATATATATATATATATATATATATATATATATATATATATATATAT
The DNA here is from genome assembly GCA_963966595.1 of Physocephala rufipes. NCBI lineage: Eukaryota > Metazoa > Arthropoda > Insecta > Diptera > Conopidae > Physocephala > Physocephala rufipes. Next base: position 29,636,835 of record OZ016502.1, read on the forward strand.
CTTCCCGCCATATATAAAAGCGATCTTCCCGCCAAACACCTATAAATAGCATCATTTACTTTTGTTGGAGCTATAAACATTTCCTATACCCGCCACTGTAACCGGCTGCCATGAAAAATAGCAAATAGTTCTAATCTTGCCTTCAATGCCTTTCCTACCATCCGTACATTCATTCATAAATAACGTTAAAATAATTCGCTCTTTCAGCTTTACGTCTGGTAACAACAATGCTCCACTTTCTACAACTCGCCTGTGCAACAACAAAAGGGCACGGATACTACTGCATGAATTTTGACAGCCGAGCGCAATTTGCCATTCACAATGGATTTGTACTATGACACTTATTCCACTGAGCTGGCCAAAATGATCGAATTCGGGAAATTAATGTTGTAACTGGTACTCCGAAGAGCCAGAGAGACTCATTTAAAAACTCCGAAAACTGATTGGTGGAAAAATTACCTGTCCCTGATGTATGACCCCTTACTACTTCTGCGTAGGAGCCTCCTTTGTGAGATAATAACTTGCTGGATGTCCTGGCTTGCCACAATTAATGCAGCTCACTTGCGTGGTGTTTTCCTTATCTAAATCTCGTTTGCATTCCCCTACGACGTGTGTTTCTAAACATTTCACACACCTTGAACTAAAAGCACAGTAAGAGCTGAGAAGTCCAAAGCGTTGGCAGTTGAAACATTGAATTGGCCCTTTGCTTTTAAAAGACTAACAGTGTACACTGTGTTGCAAAATGAACTTATCTTTTCTTTTAATTTGTCAACATCTCGCTGGTTTCTACAGTGCAAACGAAAATACCAAGATCATAATTACTGGCTCTGGACCAGCTGGTTTCGAATGGTCTGACCGTCATTTTAATAGATGGATCTACAGCCCGAATGCTTGATTGAACCTCTTCAGAAGAGAATCCCGCTGAGAGGGCTTTAAGGAGTATCGGGAATTTTCTTAGTATTTTGGGGGTGTGAGAATAGGCGTCTATTTTTGAGTTTTTAAAGTGTTCCATGAAAAAGGTATGTACTTCGACCTCCTTCACAAAAAGTTTTAATTTGTTTGGGCTTGTATTTTTAAATCTTATAGAATCGTTATTGTCACCAAACTTTTTTTTTATAAATTCATGGAGGGATTTTGATCTTACATTATTAATATAGATGACAGGACACCATTTCTCTTTGACTGGATCTCTCCTATTTTTTGGACTGCTTTCGTGAGGGGTTTCGCTATTTTGGCTGGCTTCCCGTTCGCAGCAGACCTCCATGTCATCGGCTAACAACTGAAATCTATTCACGTTTGATGGATGCGGATCGATGGCCGCTTTCTTGAATATGGTAGTCGCATTTTCTCCTTGGCGTCTTTTCCTACTGATCACCTTTTCGAAAAATTCGGTTCACTGTCTAGAATAAATTTAAAATTTTCATCTGCTTTGAAATTTGGCAGCACTTTCTTGGATTGAATCTTCTCCGTATTCTTTTCGTTTTTATTGTTCGCTGGCGTCACCGGCAGGCTCGGCCATTTTGTTACATTATCATAAATTTGGTTGATATCCGATGAGTTTAATAATTTCGATGGCTGTACAATTTTTTTGTTGCCCGTATATTCTCCACCATAGTCCATTAGATTCGGCGGATCGGTGGTAAAACCGCCACTATTTTCGATACTCATTATATTTTTTTATTCGATGGTTTTTGTTTCTTAGTTTTTATTTTTTGTTTTTTTTTTCTTCGAGAACACACTGTACACAAGAGCAGAGCACGTCTTTACTGCACGGCTGTCTGAACAGAACTCAATGTGATATTTATATCCATCTTACCAATTCAATTTCAATTCAATTCATTTATTGAGACTTCAAGTACATGGTTTAAGGCACTAATACAAATAATTTTTGTTAGAAAGAGATAAACTTAGAACTATTATAGTATTATTCTAATTACATATGAATGAGTGGAATAGCACAGCTTACAATTTTCAAGGCATTGCAGGTATCAAGTTTACATTGTTATTAGTTAACATTTAGATTGAAAACCACGTTTGCTCCCGACGTGTGATTTAGTGTAAAGTGGTATTACACTTTGGTACTTAAAAGCTAAATATGAAATAGAGTGAATGTACAAGGGAAGAGAAGGGGGAGAAGAGGAGCTTACATGCTAAAATATTCCCTGAGAAATTATTTCAGTTTCGTTTTTTTCTTTTTATTTATTATTAGCCTCTATGTACGCTAGGGCAAGTTTTACAATAAAAATTAGGAGTAATGTTTGCAATTATATTGGATTCAATGTTAATGTTTTCGTTTAATAAACCTACTCTAAAGATATTTTAATTTGAACCTAAAGATATTTGCAGCTCCAATTATGGTCCAACTGAGAGTTTAACTCTTATGTGCACAACTGGGTACCCGGGTGCCCACCTTGTTATATTTTTTGTTATAACTTCTACCAAAAATAATATATCGTTCTGAGGTCTCGGATCCTTTTAAACTAACTTTTAAAAGCTAAATACACACTCTGAACGTTTTTGCGATTTTTTTTAACCTATGAAAAATGTGGTTAAAATTAACATACCATTTGCTTACACCTAGGGTACCCGGGTGCCCACTAGTTAAATGACGCTTTTTAGGCTGAAAAAATTAATAATCACAAATATTGATTATTTAAAGTATAGAGAGGTAACAAATAAGCAATACAATTATTTTTAAGGAATATTTTTATTTATTGAAGGCATTGACAACATTTTATAATAGATTTTGAATGTTCGTCGCAGACTGGATTTCCGCAGACAGAACAACTCTTTCGCGTTTTTCTGCGTCTTTTTATCGTTTCCTTGTAGCAAATATGGCAAGATCCAGTTATTTTGATCCTACCCGTGGCGTCCCGAGGTTGAGTTTCCATTAGAACAGCCGAAGATTTTTTCCATTAGAACAGCAATTTTGGTAGCATAGTTCCGTAATACGTGATCATTTCTAGACCGATCTTCAATAAACGGTTTTGAAAGCTCCTCGCTCAGTTGACGCAAGAAGATACGTCGCTCATGTGTCTTCTTTTTTATCATTTGGTTATTCTCGTAGTATATTATATATGCAGCGAGAGCAGCTATATCAATGATGTTGAAAAACATTGCCAGAGGCCATCTTTGTGTGCGCCTGTGCACAGTATATCGGCTAATCATTTGGTCCATCACATCCACGCCTGACTTGTATTTGTTGTAGTACGTTATTATTTGCGGTTTCCTTTTCTCGTCATCATTTATTGCAGAGTCCGAGTGCATCGTTGACAGCAGCACTACAGCTTTATTTTTCCTTGGCACGTATGAGCAGATTGTAACATGCTCATGAAAACCAAAGAGTGAGGAATATACCTCTCTAGACTGCTGAGGAGCCATTTGTTTGGGAATGTATGGCTTATTTTTCCTCAAGGTACCGACCAGAGACAATTGCCATGACAATAAATGCTTAGCAAGTGGTAAAGTTGTAAAAAAGTTATCTGTTGTAATATTTCTTCCACTTCCTTTGAATGGTGCGGCAAGTTCTTTTACAACCCTCTCTCCTTGATTTATTTCTCGAGAATTTCCTTGTTTTCCTGCGTAGATAATTCCATTCAAAGGGTATGAATTCTCGGCATCACAAATCCACCAAATTTTGATTCCATACTTTGCTGGTTTCGAAGGCATATATTGTGTAAATTTTGTATGGCCTCGGAAGGGATAAAGCTGCTCATCGATTGTCAAATTTGCTGTCGGCTTGTACATTTTACCCAAATTCGAATTGAACATTGTCCAAATGTCGCGTATAGGAGCCAGTTTATCTTGTTTGGTCTGACGGGTATGAGCGTCATCGAATCGAATATATCGCAGTATAGAACGAAATCTGTTCACACCCATTGACGCACGATAAAGAGGAAATGAAGTGATTTTTCACATTTCACTGACATGATCAGTATTTGAATTATTCACGCCAGAGCAAATCAAAATTCCGATAAAGGCATACAATTCTTGTAGTGTCACTGGCTTCCATGATCGCTGCGAATTCGGATTATTTTCATTATATTTCTTAAATTCTTCATCAGCCTTTTTATCAGTTTGCCGAACGATGACATTTACTATTTCGTCGGTTATAATCCTTTTGAAGGTATCTGCTATTGATAACGTCTCTGTAGATCTATGTGGTCCACTCCTTTGGCGTAAAATGTTCTGAGAATGAGTTTGCTTTACTTGAGGTGGCGTCTTATTCCATACGGTTTTGTCTTTTGTTATATATGCATTCGCATTTTCCGTATTTTCCTCAACTTGTGATGCACTTGCCGTTTGAATCTCATTCTCACTCTCGACGGACTCATCATCGCTTTCAGCTGCAGTTGTTTCGCCTGGAGTTCCTGTGTCTGATGGCGGCTCATTGACTAAAGCCTCAGGCAACCAGTCTTCATCATCACTGTTGTCCTCAAAATCCGAATCTTCATTGCAGTCTCCAAGTAGTCGGTTTAAATATATTTCTTGCTCCAAGCGACTCAATCTGGATTCAAAAAAAGTTTAGTAGTTATTGAATTGGAAATTACATTATTACAATAAAAATTTTATTTATTTACCTTGCAAATTCAGATCTCGATAGTTCTTCCTCCATATTTTGAAAATTCAAATAAATAAAAATCTTGATTTGCAGTAAAAAAAGTTTCTTCTTATATTTCCTTCTGTTGTCTTACGACTCAATATCAAGATGCAGATTGACAAAAATTAGCTCGTCTTGTTGCTTTTATGTTTGAGGAAAGCCTTTCAAGCTTTTCCAGGTATAGTTATTTAATTTGGCATACCTGTCGATCGATGATGTTGAAAACTGCCTTTTCGCTACCTGCGCTGCACAGGTATACCCAACTTCTACAACTATTCCTGGAAGCTATAACATGCTGATAAACATAATTTTTTTTCGGAAAGTTTGTAATTATGTGAATGTAATAAAAAAATTATTTCGAACTTTTCCATGGAAATACAAACTCAGAAATAAGGGAAAACCAGAGGTGGGCACCCGGGTACCCTAGGTGTGTGACAACTAGGGTAAAGTTAGGTGTGCACATAAGGGTTAATACATCTGTCATTAGGGGATTACTGTGCTGTCTTAGCCTGTTTAAAAACTTTCTATGTAAAGAAAGGAGGTAGAGGCACAGAGGAATCACTTTGGACTTGCTGTAAATGTATTTGTTGGAGAATCTTCTGCAATAACCAGCGAAATTTTGATTTATGCAATTCCTGAGAATATGTCTTTCAAAGATTTCTAACTCTTTCATTACAGAGGGAGAAATTGTGAACCATATAGGGAATGCATGAGCAAGAATTGGCGAATGATAGCTTTATAAAATAGTAGTTTTGTTTGTTGACTAAGAGCTTTGTTGTATAGAAGTTTTGACAACATTCTTTTGATTTTGTCTGCTTTATTTAAAGAAGATCTCGCATGATTGTTAAATTTTAAGAGGGAATTAAAAGTTATTCCGAGATATTTAAAAGAATTTTTAAAAGGGATTTCCGAGTCTTCCAAGGTGATCGAGAGTCTTTTACTTTCCGGTACAACGTGTCTCGCACATTTTCCTGAGGCGTTTCTAATACAAATGGCGACCGATTTGGTTGAGTTAATTTTTATACCCAATTTTTTGTAAAAGCAGTTAATTTGGTTCAGATGAGAAGTGGCGTTGATTAGCGCAATTGAAGGGGAGTCAGCATGTGCATATATTAAGGATATAAAATGCTTCGTCAGCATATAAAATGCTTGAAGAAACAGGAGTTATATGGGGAAAATCATGAATTAAAATATTGTAAAGGAGTGGAGCCAAAATCGAACCTTGTGGTACTCCACTGTTTATGGAACCCGATTGTGAGGAAATGTTATTGTTTTCAACGAAGAAACTTCTATTATGGAAAAAACTTCTTAACATTTTTAGAATAAAAGGATCCAGTCCTATGCTAGCGAGCTTGAATAAAATACCAGAGTGGTTAGCATGGTCAAACTCTTTTTCTATATCGAGGGATATTGCGACAGTGCATTCTTTTCCCGAAGATTAAGCGTGACGTCATTATACAATTTTAAAAGGGCGTCAGTTGTCGAGTGACTCTTTTGAAACCCGTAATGATAACAAGGAATATAATCAAAATCAACGCATGAGTCTAATTTGGTTTTTATGACTCTTTCCGAAATTTTACCTATATTAGACAAGAGTGAGATAGGTCTGAAATTGTTGATATCGAGAATGTTAGATTTCTTTTGTACTGGTAGAATTTTAGCTAATTTCCATGGTTTAGGAAAGTAGCCGTTATTAATACAGTTATTGAATATTATGGTAAGAAAACTGAACGCTTTATAAGGTAGTTTTTTAATAATAAAATTGGAAATTTGGTCATTGCCGGCAGACTTCTTGGAATTTATAGTCTTAAAAATGTTAATCAGTGATTCAGAATTAATAAAATGGAAGGAGTCGTCGTTATACAGGGAGCTAAAGTCGTGTGAGAATTCGAATATGTGATTTGGGACATTAATGAAAATGTCATTAATGGTCTGGTTGACAGTTGACTGAGTTTCAAGTTGCAGAGGTTTTTCACTGTAAATTTTTGAAAAGTGTTGATGGAAGATTGATACAATATCTTGAGGATTTGTGAAAGTTTTATTTTCATAAATGACTTTCTTACAATCATAGTTAGAACTTTTGCGTATCAGCTTATAAACTTCTTTGAAGGCTAATGGACCTGGGAAAATTTTTTGTAGTCTGTTTTCAAAAATTAACTTTTGATGGCACTCAATTTTTTCTTTGATTATAACCTTCAATAACTGTATTTGTTTTGATAAAAGTATTCTGGAGAAATTCTGGAGAATTTCTATTATAATTTCTATGGAAAAGTTGTTTAAGTTTTCTTTGCCAATTGTGCTTTGTCTTAAAAAGTTTTTGTATATCGTCTGGAATATAAAATTTTCTATCTTTAGAGAGTTTCGAATGTTTAATAATTGCTTCTTGAATTAATACATTGAGTTTTGAAATAAGGTTGTCTATTGTGGAATTGCTTAAATTGCTCCTAACTGAAGGCATGACTTGCTCCAGAGCAAGAGAGATGTCTAATTGAAAGCTTTGCCAATTAGTACCTGAAAATGAACGAAACGATTTTGGTGGCTTGGCGAAAAAGGTAAAGTCGTCCATTTGTAATGTTAACTTAAGAAGAAAATGGTCAGAAAAGGTGCTTAGACTACTGATTGAGAAATTTGTGTTAATAAAATCAATTAGATTAGCTGATAATAAAAAATGATCGAGATGATATGAACCACTTGGAAACGACGGGAGGGAATCACAGATTCTGCAAATGTTTAGTGAGCGAAATATTAACCAATTTGAAGGTATTTTCCATTTGAATTTGCAGAATCATCTCCCCATGCCTGGTGTTTAGCATTTAGATCGCCACCTAAAATCAATCCATCATATTTTCTTGCTGTGTTTTGTATTATATTGAGACCATTACTGATTATTTCTGCATTTGAGTTACTTGGAAAATATATACTTCCTATTAAGAATTCTTTGAGCTTGTTATTTTGACATAATTTAATTGAAACAAATATATGGGAAAAAGAATATTGGGAACTATTACAGTAGAAAAGTGAATGCCTTTTTTATAGCAATTCCAGTTCCCAAAGGAGTATTGTCATTGATAAAATTGAAATTATCCAGGACACAGTAAGAAGCCTCATTCAGATGGGTCTCTTGAATAAAGGCTATGTATATCTTATTTTTATTGAGAATACTACCAAGTTCTAGTCTACGCGAAAAATCTCTAAGGGATCTTACATTAAAAGATAACAAATTCAAATGTTTAAGGCCCATATGTTTCCTTAATTTCTGACAAAAGACTGAAGAACTGAATCAAAAAACAATCTTTTCAACTAATGAGAAAACAATCTTTTCAACTAAACAGAGCTCCGGCTCACGAGCGAGAGCCATAAGAAAAAATTCTGATGGCTCCAGGTTGCTTGCGCTCTCGTCAACGCAGGCTCTCAGAGCGAGCCGGAGTTGCAGAAATTTTTTCTTGTCAAACTTGTCCGCACAAACTTGTCCGCACGGACTTGCCGACTTTTTCATCTTGTACGAACTTGGGACTACAACAATGCTATTTCTTACTAAAACACTAATTATTCTCAGTACACGTAACACAACATAATTAAAATTTGCCTACCTATTTTGAAAGTTCAAAATAAGAACTTGTGCTAATTTATCTTGTGTTTAATAGGGGTCGATTTTTAGACCTCGTCGACCCCCAAAACTAGTTTTCGTTTATGCCGACCCCTAGGAAACTGATATCGACCCCAGGGGGTCGATATCGACCACTTTGGGAAACCCTGATTTACAGTAATCGAATGATTACCCATGATAAGTATGCGTTCTTTTAAAAAGTTATGGATCCATGACCTAAAATGTACTGGAATATTGGACAGAGTTAGAACAGAATCCAACCTAATAATATCAACACAATCATAGGCCTTCGAGATGTCTAAAGTAACGACGATTATAGCTTGGTTGTTATGTTTCGCGTGAACGATGTTGTGCATTATTCCATTAATACAAATACTAGTCGATAATGCTTTCCGATAAGCAAATGATGAGTTAGGGATAATGTTATTTTCTTCTAAGAAAGAAACTAAATATTTTTTAACCATCAGGTTAATGGACTATAAGAAAACTGACATCAACGCAATAGGACGGAAATTTTTAAAATCGTTTAGGTCCGTATTAGGCATGGGAATCGGGCATATCTTAACTTGCCTCCATTCGCTAGGAATCTGTCCACCTTTATAATAATTATTTAGAACACTACTAAGAGATAACATTGAAACCTCAGGTAACGAGCGTAACATTTTAAATGTAACTCTATCAATTCCACCCGCTGAGGGTTAATTTTTTGTTTTTAAGATGTTTTTCAAATCTACAACTGTTAGAGGTGGAATATCCTCAAGCTCCACATATGGCAAAAAGAGTGAGTCATTTGTATTGGGCACCTGGTCTTTAAGATATTTCAAAAATTCCATGTTATTGTCATTGTTCCAATATTTGGAAGTCCTTTCTCTACCTGCATTCTTTAGGTTATTAATGAACTTGAAAAGTCCATTAAGATCAGATTCCTTAGACAGGTGTTCAACCTTGTCATTATAAAATTTTCTTTTAGTTAATCTAACCTCTTTTTCCACAACTTTTTAATGTCTATAAGAGCATTTATATTCTCAAAAGTCTTAAATTTATTGTATTTTTTTTTGACAAATCAACATTTTCCTATACAAGATGTGCAACTCATTATTCCACCAGGCCTTCGGAGTGAAGTGTGAATGCGGAGAGAGTTTAAATGATGCCTTAGCCAATGCCATATTAAAACTATTTTTAATTTCTTCTAAAGAGTCACCTATCTTAATGTTACGAATAAGTTCATGAAGTTTGTGCTGAGCAATAAAAGTAGTAGAGTAAAATTCATTGTTTTTAAGCTTTATTTCTATAGGTAGGTGATGACTGCCCCCAATATAAAATTCCATGACGTTCCATTCAAACGAATGCATGGAATTGGCAAAGGTCAAAACAAATGCATGGAATTGATCAAGGACCGAGGACGAGCTCTGAGGGTCATGTAGAAATCTTTTAAAAGTGTGCATGCCATTACTTAAACAAAAGAAACTACTTGTTGACATGATATCCACCAGAGCTTTACCTCTCGAGGAATCGAATTTATCACCAAACACATGGTTCCTAGCATTAAAATCACCTCCTATCAACGCTGAGCTGAATTTGCCCGTGAAATTAAAGAGCTTGGAAACTTCGCTATAAAACGCACTGGATGTGATGCTATGACGAAAGTATACTGATGCAATAGTAAAGTTGTATCTTAAGTTTAATGTTTGTATGATAATTATATCCAACTGTGTATGAAATGCAATCTTATTGAACTTAATTGCCTTATGTACCGCAATGGCAACACCACCGTAGTTATCACTTCGTGTTTTATAAACAAGATTATAGTTATTTAGGATGGAGAAATCCTTAGACATGTCCACCTTAAAAATTTGAGAGAGGACAGCAATATGATTTTTTTTAATTAAATCGCATTCCAGATCATCTTTGTTGGATATTAAACTTTGAATGTTATGCTGTAAGATATTCACCATGATTGTGAAGTGAAAAAACACCCAAGTGGTGTTATAGCTCAATAACATTATCACTACTGTCATCTCTGGTGTTTGCATTTATCTTGTCAATATCTTTTTCTATAAACATTGCATTTAACCCATCTTCAACCACTATGCTTTTCCCTTAAGATAAAGACATGAAATTTCATGGAGTAGCTACTAAGGCCCTCGTGATCACTTCTGCAAAAAATCAGATCTGTAAATCTTCCATGATCTTAGATATGGCGTGTTGCGAAAACGCAACGTTGGCGAGTTAGGTGTATATTACAATAACTAAAACAAAATTAAGAAAAAAGAAACCTTTTGTAACGAAATAGGAAAATGATGTCTTTTATTGAATAAAAAATTTTATGGGGCAAGTAAATTCTAATTTTAAGTAACTCTTTTATTAGTTATTCAAGATTTTCCCCATGATAATTATCAAAACACTTAGGGTGAAGTGATTTATTGCATTTTTTGCATTCAAAAACTGTCTGTGAATGACATTTAGCACATCTTTTTCGTTTGCGATCAGGAATTTTCCATATTATATGCTCATTTACAGCCAGGCGTGGCAGTCCTGACGTAGCAGCGTCTACACCAGATCCTTCAGATTCCGGTTTCTGTTCATGGCGATCTTCGTGCAATAACAGTCCACGTGCCAAATCACTTTTGAATTGTATTTGAGACATCGGAGGATTTCCTTCAGCTTTAGCTACCATGCAGTGAATTTTCCAAGCATTTACACTTGCGGAATTGACGCAGTTAGTCCACAGTGGCCACCACCATTTCTTACCACGAACAGCGATTCGATAATTGGCAACGCCATTGTCGTGCAAGTCAACACCTCCCATGTACTTATTGTATTCGTTTATTATTTTCGGTTGCGGGAGCGACACTTTCTTCTTCAGGTCCCGTGAATACCGCAGAACTGGAACTTCTGGTTGCGCACCAACGTAGTTAGAAATCACATTGACTTCGTTGTTATCATGCCAGCGAGCTACAAATAATTTATTGTTTTTTTCGAATACAGTGTCATATTCATGTTTTTTCAAAAGTGAATCCGCTTTATGTTTACTTTGATGTGTTTTATTCTTACTTGTAGAGGCTAAAAAGGTATCAGCACCTCTCAATCGATTAGCTCTTACTGTACCTATTGCTCGAAATCCTCTTTCATTTAGCAAACAAAATAGGTAGTAAGATGAAAAGAAGTTGTCAAAATATACTGCATGATGTTCAGGATTTGGAACACACTCTAGAAGCTTTAAAACCACAGAGGCCCCCAAGCCTATTTGTTTGTCATATGGAGTAGCAGCACCAGCATATGGCATAGCTTCATATAAATATCCTGTGTCGGAACATATGCACCAATATTTAAAACCAAAACGAATTGGCTTTCCTCTTATAAACATCTTACAATTGTGACGACCAAAGTAGGGTATCATTTGCTCATCGATTGAGAGAAATGTAGAAAAAATCCCAAACTGCTGATATTTCTTATTTAAAAGATCAATCAGTGGACGAATTTTTGCAAATCGATCTGATGTGTCAATTTGTGTATTGTCCATTAGATGAAAAATTTTTTTTATGGAACAAAATACATTTCGTGACATTGCCTGCTTTATGATAGGAATACCCAGATCTGGCTGCCGGGCCCAATACATTTGAAACTGAGGAACTGTATGATAGCCGGAAAATATTAAAATTCCTATAAATCTGTATAGACGCTCCTTGGTAATGGTTAGCATAATATTGTTTTGATGAGCATATAAATTGCTATTTTCAACCAATAGCCCCATAACTTCTTCATCGAAATATTGCAGAAATAACTGCAATGGTGTTTTACCACCTAAAGATGTTATATAATAAAAACGACATCACTGCAATATACATATAAGAAAAACTTACACATAGTTTCGGCGATGTTTTTCTGTATTGGCTCTACAAAACTTTCATTTGGAGCTTCAAAATTAAAGGTTAGACGATTGGTCTTCCTCCAACATGGCTCTCCGAAATCGCATTCAGGGGTATATTTTTTACTTTTAATAGCTGAGGTTGATGTAGAAGATTCACCCAGTAAAGCACTGGGTAGTAAAGGAGCACTAAAATCTTTTGAAGTCGAATCGTATTCGACTTCAATTTCACCAGCAATTTCTAAAGTAGGTGGAATATCGTTGACAAGATCTTCATCATCGATACACTCCTCGTCACTAATTAAATCTACTTTTGCTGGTGGAATGTATACAACTTTTGTGTTCTCATTGAATACAAGAGGCTCTTGCGATTCGTCTTCAGAAGAAGACACATTAATCAACTCATCAATTTCTTGCATTGTAAGAAATCGTCGCCTTGACATTTTTATTACTTATTTACTTTTTACACTTTATGTTTTGTACTATTATAATTTCTATACTACTACTGTTCCTTCGGTATGAGAATAATCTTATACTGATCCGCTTTCGTACTGATTATTCATATAATTTCTTACACCCTTTTATACAAATATTCTACGTGTGATACCGTTACGAGAAATTGCGTATCTCTTAAAAATTCACACATATATCCTCAGTTTATCTGTTTACTCAACATTGATTACAAGTGCGTTATCGGAACCGCGACATTGTGGCACCGTATCATTGGTGTCGCGTTATCATAGCTTAATTTATTTCGTCTTATGCATTTGCAATTGCCTGCAGCGACGAATAATTGCAGCGAAAAATACTCACTCTGGCTGACCTCTAATATACATCTAACTCACCATCGTTGCGTTTTCGCAACACCATTTTTTTACAAGTTACCTGAAGAAGATAACACAATTTTCAGCCTGAAATTTGTAATTTCTTGTTAATTTACTCTTTTCTCAAGACGGTTGAACATATTTCAAAATTTTTCTTTCATTTTTTCTGAATCTGGTGGTCATTTAAAAAAAAGTTCTTTTTTGGACCTTTCTTTAAAAAGAAATAATGGCAGAAAAAAATTTTGGATTATCTTTTTTGTAAGAAAAAATCCAAAGATAAAATAACAAATATTTGTTTAAAAAAAAATTTAATCAAATACCGGAAAACACTTTAAAGTTACAAGGATGCAAAGTTGTCGTTGCGAAAACGCAACGGCTGTTGAAAATGGGTTAACAAATTTTTGATTTTCTGGAGGTTCTGCAAATCCTTAGGATCAATCGCCGGATTTACATGCCCCTGAATTAAACAGTTAGATATAAATGAATTTATTTCGTGTAACGCGTTATCATACCTTTGAATGGATTTCAGGGTAAAATCTTTATTAAAATCTGCTTTAAGATTTTTATTGTCATTTTTCCTTATAAGCGAATTTGGTGTAAAGTTGTTAGATTCTTTATTATTTTCATGAGTAAAATTCGTCCAACCACTTTGTTGGGTATTTTCCGTCCTTGTCTCCCTACGCTGTGAGAAACTGGCTGGCATGGAACGCACAACCCTTGAAAAAGGATATAAAGAATGAATGTTCTGAGCAGCTTGCTTGGAATTATTATGAAAATTTCGACTATGTAACATTTTGTTAGGAAGATTTGGGAAAGTCACCTCATCATCAAGGTCCGCTAGCTTCGTGAACCTATTCGAAAAAATACCATCATAGCGGTTTATTGCCTCTGACTTAGACAAGTTCTCTAATGTCATTAGTTTTTTGAGTGCGTATGCTTTTTCCCTGGCCGGGCAATTGCGGTTTGTGGGTGGGTGTGGCCCTTTACAATTTATACAAATAATTTTCTCACAAGCAGCTTCCGCGTCATGCGGTAGATAGCAGGAGCAGCAGATGAATTTCGTTTGCTTGCATTGCAAGGCGTAGTGGTTAAATCTAAAACACTTGTACCATTGGCTAAATGGCACAAAAATTTTTACATTAGTTTTGACATGGTTGAAGAGTGTGATCTCTTTAGGTACTTGTAAACCTTTAAAAATTATTTTAACCCTTTTGGTTAAAAAATTCAACTCTAAAAACATCTAAAATTGGCACCGTTAATTTAATATTTTTTTTTTAATTCTTCTATATTTATTTCCACCGGGATATCAAAAATGATAGCCGCCTTAGATATGAAACTCTTAAAAATTTTCGCCATGTAGCCATGCTCTTTTAAATAATTATTTAACACTAAACTATTAGCGCTTGAGGCTTTCTTAAAAATCACTTTGCACCTGTTATATCCTATTTTAGCTATTTCAACAATATCAGCTATGTTAAGATTTTGAAGTTGTCCAGTCAGTTTAATTGCATTGATGGGTTTTCTTTCCTCATCACTAAAAGCGTCTACATAAACTATATAGGGCACTTTTAAATTTTCATCGTACACAAGAATATTTTCCTCTCCTCCCGGAGCACGTGTCTCACGAGGCTTCTGATCTGAAATGCAAGATGGAGTCTGTTCAGTCTCCATCTTGCGTTTCTTTGGTACTTTTGATATCTTAGGTTTCTTTTTTTTCTTTTTTGCTTTCACAGAAACCATAAACTGTATATAATATATTTAAAAAACAGAAAACTAACCTTAGGAGAAATCCTTTTTAAGTTTTGGTGTTAGATAGAAAATTATTAAAAAGCTATGAGAGTCTTCCAATTTCACAAAAGGATGGGAAAAAATGTGTTTCTTCGGCACGTCTTCACTCTAAGAGAAATCAGCGAAAAGTGAAGTGTGCCATTTATATGTTATGTTTATAGTAACTTATGTGCCGATGACATAAGGAAAGGGAGGACAGTGACAAAAAAAAAACAAAAAACAAAAAAAAGGTAAGGGACCACGGAAAATGTGAAGTTGGAAAACTACTGCAAAAACAAAAAAAGGAAACATTAAAAAGCTATGTTGGTTAGATTAATGTAATCCATGAGATCTTTTATAATTTTCATATCTTTAAGACAAAATAAGTTATATACATTGTTTACATTCGCAAAGAAAAAAGCAGATCTAAATTTGATATATTTTCTGCAATTAAAAATCAAGTGATTGATATCTTCCACCACGCTACAGCTGTTGCACAAATTATTTGAAGCAGCACCAATCATATGTTAATATTTCATAGAAAAATCAAAGCCTGTCAGTATTCTGTTGATTTTTTAATCTCCAGAGAAGAAAAATTCATGCTTTTAAACCAGTGCCTAGACGGTGGCACCGGGAAGAAACCAAAAAACGTACAATTATTTTTATTATGAAAATACTCTATATCTTTGAGTCCATTTAGAGAAAAGGTCTTTATAAATAAAAATACAGGCCTCTTTTAGGGTAAAACTAATCCAAGAGGGACTATCAGCAGAAACAGCATGTTTAGCAAAGTAATCTGCTTTTTCATTGAAACTAATGTCCACATGAGATGGACACCAAATAATGGTAATACCATGTCTCCATTGCATGTTTAATTACGAAAGGTTAAAGCTAATGACGATATTTAAAAAGGGTGTCTCCACTGCTTGAAAAGTTTACTTGTGACACTTGTCAATTTTACAGTTCGTAATAAATTTTTATTTTCCAATATCGAGTTTTTGTGTAAAAATTTCCATTATCGAGGTTTTGTGTAAAATGAGTGAAATAAAAAATCTTCTAATAACATTAAATCTTCTAATAACATTAGCGGAATTGATTGCAGAATCAAGTTCTAAAAAAGCAGAACTTAAAGCGATTAAAAGAAAATCGCGTAGCATTCGGAAGAATATCATCCTAATGGCTCATCAAAGGATGAACATGTACGCTGCAATAGTCCCAAAATTTCGCAGATTTTGGACCCTGGTAAGAGTCTGTATTTGATAGTCGGTAAACTATAAAATTATTCCGAATTATAGGAGAGGTATGGACATTTTTGGGAAGTAGATGTTCCGAAAATGGATGATGTAGTCTTCAAAAACAACTTCCGTATGAATAGAAAAAGCTTTTCTATTTTATGCGGCAAATTATTTATGTTGGCAAGAGAAGACAGCAATTTCCGCTATTGCATTCCGCTTGATAAGCGCGTAGCAATAGCATTATTTGCACTAAAGTCTTCTGCGGAGTACAGCACCATCGGAAGACTATTTGGAGTCTCCAAGACAAGCGTTTGGAGACTCCTACACGCATTTTGTGAAGAAGTATGGAAAGTACTATCTCATGAATATTTAAGCAGCGAAATCTTCACGCAGGAAAAAGTAAATGAATGTGTGAAGGGGTTTGAAATTATTGGATTTCCGCAGTGCTTTGGTGCAATTGGTTAGTTTAAAGATATGCTAATTTTTTATAATATTTATAATATTGAGCTTCAGATGGTTGTCATATTGAGATACGGCCGCCAGCGGAAGAAGCTTCTGACTACTATAATTTCAAAGGATGGTATTCAATGATTCTACTAGCACTCGTCGATTATAGGTTTGTGAAAATCAATCCTAATATTGTCATTGATTCAATTATTTATAGCAGATATAGATTCCAATATATTAATGTTGGAGCTCCCGGTCGCTGTAACGACTCCAGAATTTTTGAATCTTCTTTGTTAAAAAGAAAACTGGAGGAACAAACTATTTTTAGACAAAGTGCTAAAATTATAAATGGAGTCAGCGTTCCTGTAGTATTAATAGCTGACTCAGCTTTTCGATTAAGCAATTATATTATGAAGCCATATCCATTTTCTGCAACACCAGATGGAATTGAGAAAAAATTTAATAGACACTTATCAAAGGCAAGAAGAGTTGTTGAAAATGCTTTTGATCACGTCAAAGCTCGCTTCAGACGAGTTGGAAAAGGCATTGATAACAACTTAAGCAATGCTATTTCAATAATAAAATACTCTTGTAAACCTATTGTCTTTAATAGTTTTGTGGATTTCATGAACCAAGTAGTTGTTAGACGCAGCAGCATTTGAGACATAGCATGCATTTGCACTATCCGTAAAAATAGCGACATTAGTAATATTGTCCTGCAAACAAATGTCCAAAGCCTCTTTTATCGCGAACAATTCTCCTGTTAGAGATGAAGTCTTTCTCTCTATCTGGAAGAGAAAGGTCATATCATTGGTGATGTTACATACAGCACAACCAACTCTATCGTTTATTGAAGCAAACGGTTATTTGAAGCATCGGTGGCAAAGATGTGAAAATTCTTATGTTTGTATGTGTCGACCAATTCAAGATATGTTCTGACTATTCTGCTTGGGTTCGAATCCTTCTTAACATTATCTACGTTAAGTATAATGTTCAGGTTTGTCGGTACTTTTTTACAGTTACCACATGGAGCAAAATTATTAAAAACATCTCTGTATGAGAAGTATATAGAGTTGTAGCTGGAGTTAATATTGATTTCAAAATGAAAATCGTCAAAAATGTCTGGATGATAAAATTTCAGTTTTAACAATTCCTTAGCAGTAAGAAAAGCCGATCTCTCTCTTGGTGGAAGCCCTAGAGATAACGCATGAACATAAACATTGGGTGTGTTTAGTGTGAGACCCAAGCATCTTTTTAGGAGTTTATTTTGGAAGACAATGGAACGTTTGGATATGTATTGCGGCATATTTGCCATTGAAGTAAGGGCATATTCAATTCTTGATCTGACGTAAGAGTTGAAAAGATTAATGGATATCTTGGGGTTAAGACTTGTTGACCGAGGTAATGGCTTTAAGAGCGTTAACATTTCTTTGAACATCGCGTAAAACAGAATCAAAATGATCTTTGAGGTTTAAACCCTTGTTGAAAGTCCGCCCAAGAAATTTGATAGAATTGACACAAGGGATTTTTTGATTTTCAAAGAAAATTACAGGCACCAAATTCCGGCGTTTCGACATATATGATTTAGTGTGATTAACCCGTAGGTTTAACTCTTTAAGCAGAGTTTACTCTTTAAGCTTTAACAGTTTACTGTTAATATTAGTGAGAGCCTCGTCGACGTTTCTACCTAGTGAAACGATAACAAAATCATCCGCATACTGAAAGGTTTTGGTATGAGCATCCTGTATTAAGTGTAAATTCCTAGTATAAATGTTAAACAAAATTGGACTAAGACAGCTACCTTGAGGTATTCCGTTTTTTACAGTAATCGATTGATTGCCAATGATGAGGATACGTTCCTTCAGAAAATTGTGGATCCATTATCAAATGTAAATAGGGATGTTAGCAAGATTTGAAATAGAGTCCAGCTTGATGATGTCTACACAATCATATGCCTTAGAGATATCCAAGGTACAATGATGCTAGCTAGATTTCTATGTTTCGCTTGTGCGATAAAATGCAATATACCATTGATGCAAATGTTAGATGATAGATCTTTCCTATAAGCAAACGATGAGTTTGGTAAGATTTCATTCTTATCCAAAAAAGAAACTAAATGTTTTTTGACGATGGGATTAATAGATTTTAGAAGAACCGACATCAAAGCAATTGGGCGAAAGTTTTTGAAGTCATTTAAATCAGAACGGGGTTTAGGTTTAGGACAGATCATTGTTTAGGGATTTGACAATTTTTCCAGTTACTATTTAACATTTTAGTCGGAGAAATTAAGGATGACTCAGATAGCGAGCGTAACATTTTAAATGTTACTTTGTCGATACCCCCCGCAGAGGATTTGTTTTTAGTTTTTAATATGTTTATTAATTCTAAAGCCGTGATAGGTGGAATGTCCACCTGGTCAACATGAGGTAAAAAGAGAATATCTTTTGTATCTGGCACTTGATCCTTTAAAAACTTTAAAAATATCCTGTTGTTTTTATTGTCCCAAATATTGTTGGTTTTTTCTTTGCCCGAGTTCTTAAGATTATTGATAAGTCTGTAAAGTCCGATTAGGTCAGATTTCTTGGACGGATGGGCAACCCTGTCATTATAAAACTTCTTTTTAGCATTTTTAAGTTCTTTTCTCCATAATCTTTTACTCTCAATAAGTACATTAATGTCCTCAATTGCCTTAGTTAGGTTATATTTTCTTTGGGCAATGATTGTTTTTCCTAAATCAACAAATCTTTATTCCACCATGGCTTTGGGATAAAATTTGATTTGGGTTTAAAAGAGGCTGCCTTAAGTGCACTATTAAAACTCATATATATCATCTAAAGAGTCGCCTAATTTAATATTGCGAATTAGCCCTTCCTGTCTATGTTGAGCAATAAACGTTTTGGAGTGGGAATCATGGACTTTTAGCTTAATTTCAATGGGAAGATGATGGCTCCCACCGATGTGAAAATCCAGAACATTCCATACAAAGTCCAGTCTAGAATTCGTAAAGGTTAAATCTAGCACCGATTTCGAACTCTGGGGGTCTTGAAGGTATCTTTTGAAGGTATGTCCGCCATTGTTTAAGCAAAAAAAAATTGCTTGTGGACATGATCTCATCTAGGGCAATACCCCTGGAGGAGTTAACTTTGTCACCAAAAACTTGATTCCTTGCATTGAAATCTCCACAAATTAACGCTGAGATGAAGCTTTACATGAAGTTGAAAAGCTTGGAAATTTCACAGTGAAATTCACTGGTTTTAATATGAGGAAAGTATACTGATGCTATTGTGAGATTCTGCTTTAGGTTTAATGTTTGAATAATAATGATATCTAAGTTGGTGTGAAAAGTAATTATGTTGAATTTAATAGTTTTATGAACGGCAATAGCAACACCTCCAAAATTGTCACTACGAGTCTTATACACTGGTGGTATTTATTGAGACAGGAGAAGTCTTTAGTCAGGATTTAGTCAGGAATTAGTCAGGAATTATTGAGACAGGAGTCAAAAATAACTTAAAGGCACTTTCATACGAGATTAGAGATATTTATATTTGTACAAGTGAGATCAATTAATTACAGTGGGATGTAGTTAGTAACATTGAGATCATTATTTATAGTTAACGAGCCTTTAAGGCACTTATCATAAAGTAAATTAATAGGTAAACTTAAATCTAGGGGTGTTTCTTTGATGAATTAATTTAAGGAGTGTAGGAGATTAATGTAAGATAATAATTTGGGTAACAAAAGTGTGAGAGGTGAATTAAAACTAGTATATCTACGATTCTTGATTAAACTGTGTTACAAAGTAAAATTCGCGCTGGTGCACATTTGGTGAATTAAAGAAAAATTTTTTATATTTTTGCGTTTAAGAAGCTGAAGAAAATTGCGACTACATATGACATTTTGGTTAAGCGAAGAGATGAATCTTGCTCTGCACGATGGATTGACGTTACGGCAGCGGAAGATGAGATGGTCTACCGTTTGCACCCCACCACAGGGGCAAAGGTTATTGCTTACTATTTTGATTTTATGAAGGTGTTCGCGGCAACTAGTGTGATTGCGTATTGGATTTGGGAAAACTGGATAGGGCCATTAAAACCGATTTACTGTCAGTAATAATGATGAGTTTTTGTGGGGGTTGAAATATAGCGAATTCTAATGCTTCGATAATAGCCAGTGATTCAGCAGAAAAAACGGAAGCACAGGGGTTTAGGGGAAAGCTAGCTTCTATGTCAAGATTAGGGAACCAAAAAGCACAATTGACGGCGGACGAAGTTTTAGAGCCATCGGTATAAATGCGACTGTATGAGTGCCAACGAGTGTTTATAAGAAAATTAAATTTGAGTTGGACCTCTGACGGAGAGCAGGAGGATTGGATGTAGTCTAAAAACGATATGACCGGGTTCAGAAAAAGTGCTTCATAAGAAGTCATGAAGATGGGGTGGATGTGCTGTGGAATGATTTCGAAATTTGAGAATTTAAGGTTGTATTTGCAAATAAGCGGGTGCGAGGAAAAATGAGAATTGCTGAGCTCACGGAGAGTAGGTGCTGCAGGATGATTAGGACGTTGCAGAATCCTGTTGACTTTGTAACCGGCAGTCATGTTGAAACGTTCTGGAATAGGCATTACGTTTGAAAGGATCTCCAGGCCCAGTGTGTGGGAGGACGTCAAGGCCCCCATATTCAGAATAATCGTAACAATAATAGCCATTTATTGTTACGTATCCTCTAGTAGCCGATCTCTGTATGGCTATCATCCCGGCTATCTCGGCTCGCTCTCAGGTGGGTTTCCAACCCGCCATACAGAGATGAAGGACGAACAATAAAAAAAAACTTAGATATAATCACCTATGCACTCCTTTTCCAGCCATCACTTATCTCATTTCCTCCCCAACCACCCCCCAAATGAAGATTATTTATACTCTCATAGTGTGCTCAATACATTATATTTTAAAAAAAAATGATATATACTAACATATATTTTACAAAAAATTTTATAAAATTCACGTGTCTCAATCTACACTGGTTGATAAAAATGTATGCACAAATCAATCTGTTTTCCCACCCCGAAGGTCGTTCTTTCTCTAACATAAATCTTTTATATGGTTTAATTTTTTTACGGATTGAAAATAGGTATGTGCACAACCCTAAAGAGCTCTCTCGAGTTTCCAAAATCCGCAACACAAAACTACTCTATCGAAGGTAGACCAATGAGTCACATCAGGGTATAGCTTTAATCACTTCTTTTTTTATGTATATATATATGTGACGACACTTACTTTAATTAACAAACAAAAAAAAATATATATATAATTGTAGAATTTTCCGCCGAGGTCCTCTTTAGTCTGCTAGCCAGCAATCTCTCTACCATGAATATTGTTCCACCCTTTGGTTACCCTAGGTTCAAGGTTTTCGGTGGTAAATGTTTCGCAGCTCTCGATTAGGCGACAATCAGAGATATTACTTTTTCTGTTCCGGCTTCACTATATGTAGTCGAAGCGTTCATATTTCGTAGCCTTAAATTTTATTTTATTTCTAAGGCAACCCCAGATCACAGTGAGGCAAATTCGGCACACGATTCCCCAATCAATTTCAGGGTATGTCACCACCCGCGGATTACAGATTTTAATTATTACTTATCTTGGTGTGTCGGCGAAGCAGCAACTCCCAGGTGACCTGCTGGCTTCCTTCGGCCCGTTCTAAGCTGTTGGCACTTTTATTTCGTAATCTTGCTTGGGTTTATATATATATATATATATATATATATATATATATATATATATATATATATATATATATATATATATATATATATATATATATATATATATATATATATATATATATATATATATATATATATATATATATATATATATATATATATATATATATATATATATATATATATATATATATATATATATATATATATATATATATATATATATATATATATATATATATATATATATATATATATATATATATATATATATATATATATATATATATATATATATATATATATATATATATATATATATATATATATATATATATATATATATATATATATATATATATATATATATATATATATATATATATATATATATATATATATATATATATATATATATATATATATATATATATATATATATATATATATATATATATATATATATATATATATATATATATATATATATATATATATATATATATATATATATATATATATATATATATATATATATATATATATATATATATATATATATATATATATATATATATATATATATATATATATATATATATATATATATAATATGGAAAATAATATTTTTTCTTTTTAAAGCAAACACAATTCGATTCATCTATAAACAAGTAAATTATTTTATTAATATAAATATATAATATTAATGTGGTTCTGCTAACCTATAAACAAGAATCAACAATTAATGTTCGCTGTCGCTCTGCTACTACTCGTCAAACGGTGTCTTATTCGTATTCCACGTTTTCTTATACTTTTCTCAATTTTTTTTAGTGTGTGACGCTGCTTCCCAATCTTGCGTTCCTGGGCGTAGAGCTTACATCTCCGCCCCTTGAGATGCTTAATTCTCTTCAAAAGTGAATTTAAGCTTAAGGTAACACAAATTATTCAGCCATGGGAACGAGTTTTGTAACGTGGTACAGGCCTATGGATTTTTTTCCACCTCCAATGTTTATTTTAAAAATTGAATCCGAGATTTTTTCTTCTATTTTGAAAGGACCAATTCTTATTTCGTCCATTTTTTTCCTATTTACTTTATTACCATTTGTGACATAGACCATATCACCTTTTTGAAGATCATGCTTTATTCTGTTTTTATCGAATAAACTTTTATTATATTCGTGTATTTTGTTTGACCTCAGCAGTGCTATTTTTCGGTCTTGTTCTAGATTTTTTGAACAGTCGCCTATAAAGTTCAATTCCGGAGGTAGTAGGTCCGTGGACTCCCCATTCATAAGATATATAGGGGAGAATCCTGTTACAGTATGAACTGTTTTGTTGTACGTATTCACACATACTTCTGCGATTTTCGACCACGCTTTCTTTTTTTTGTCGTTATTGAGCATACATCTTATTTTATTTGTTAGAGTTTGGTTTAATCTCTCGTTCAGTCCGTTTGAGAAGGGGGCATCTAGTGCTGTGAGAACTAATTCGATGTTTCTTTCTTTAAGGTAATTCCTGAATTCTCTTGAGTTTATTGCCGGATACTGATCTGCGAGCAATACTTCAATCGCGTTTTCTTTCGGGACTTTCTCTATTAGCTTTATGAAGTCCTGAGCCAGTTGGTTTTTCGAACATGAAATATAAGCAAATCTAGTAAAATGATCTACCAGTAAATGTAGATATCTTTTGGTCGATCTTTGCCCACCAAATCCACCAATTGTGTCCATGGACATTATCTGGAATGGTCTTCTTGCTGGACCTAGTTGTGACATCAATCCGAATTTCTTATTTAATCTTGTTTTATTTTTTATGCAAATACTGCAAGTTTTGCATATTAGTCTTATATTATGTGATAAATTCGGTGCTGTATAAAATGGTTTTATTTTTGTCTCTAATTGGTTGATCCCAATATGGCAGAATTCTTCATGAACTTTTTTTATTAATATTTTGCTGTAATTTTCACTTAAGACTATTTTTTTCCTATTCTTCTTATTCTGTTTGTAATAAATATTATTTTCCATAATAAGACATTTTTTGTTCTTTAAATCTGTGTTATGCCTCTGATCATTTTGTATGTCTTCTATGCTTATAATATTCACTGTTTTTAATCTGTCCTCCTCATTTTCATAGTGTTCGTAAACAGGATTTCTGCTAAGACAGTCGGCTTCGGTGTTTTTTTTCCGGGGTTGTATATAATTTTGAAATTGTATTGAGATAGATATAATATCATGTCACCCAATTCGTCATCTGTTCTGTTTTTTATATTTAAATTTTCTAATGGTTTGTGATCTGTGTAGACACTAAATGTGTTACCAATTAGCCAGTGTTGCCAAAATTTCAAGCTTTCCTTAATAGCTAGACATTCTAGGAATATTGCCTTCTTATTTTTTTGTGATTCGCTTAATTTTTTTGAAAAATAGGCTACAGGTTTTTGCGTGCCGTCTTTCTGCGTCTGTTTTAAGATGGCTCCGATACCTTTGGTGCTCGCGTCAGTGTAGATAAAAGTTTCAGCTTTGTGATTATATATGGACAAAATAGGTTTCGAGCACAAATATTTTTTTACTTTACTAAAGGCAATTTCACAATCATTTGACCAATCAAATTTTACATCCTTTCTGAGCAAGTTGTGGAGAGGATCGAGCAGTACTGAAACGTTAGGGATATATTTCCCATAGAAATTCACTTTGCCCAGGAATTGTCGTATTTGTTTCCTGTTATGTGGTGTCGGGAAGTCTGTTATAGATTTTAGATTATCTCTTAAAGGAGTTATAGTGTTTTCCGTAATAATATGTCCCAAATATTTGACTGAGTTTGATGCGAATCTGCATTTGGTGAGTTTCAGACGGAACCCTTCTTTCACAATGGCATCTAACAATTGTTTTAAGTGATATAAATGTTCCTCGAACGTTTTCGAGAAAATCATTATGTCGTCTATATAGTTTACCACAAAGTTTGATAAGTTATATTTTCTAATTATATTTACCAAAATCCTTTGAAATATTGCCGGGGACGTTTTTAAACCGAAGGGTAGACAGGTCCATTGATAGTGACCTTCTTGCGTTACAAATCCGGTTTTTTGTCTGTCTCCAATTCTCAATGGTATGGACCAGAAAGCCGAATTTATATCAAGCGTTGTGAAGTACTTGCAATCAATAGTTTTAACCATTAGATCTTCAATTAAAGGAAAGGGTTGTGATTGGGGTACTATTAGTTTATTTATATCCCTAAAATCAATACAAAGTCTAGATCTCTTTCCTTCATCTCTTTTATAAGCCAATGTAACTGGTGCTGCGAATGGACTGTAGGATTCTTCAATTAGATTATGTTTTAATAATTGAGCTACTTGTTTTTCAATTTCGGCTTTATCTTTTAGTGAGCATCGATATGGTCTTTTATAGCAATATTTTTCTGTTTGTAGGTCTATAAAAGCTTCGTAATTTTTTACTTTACCCACATCATACTTGTCCTTTGCGAATATACTTTTGTAATTGTCTAGTAGGATCTTTATTTTATTTCTTTGGTTAAAATTTAACTGTTTTATATCCATATTGAACTCATTTGTATTAATACCCTCATTAAAATTTACCTGAAATTGATCAATTACGTTTTTCATCTCGG
Organism: Physocephala rufipes; assembly: GCA_963966595.1. Taxonomy (NCBI): domain Eukaryota; kingdom Metazoa; phylum Arthropoda; class Insecta; order Diptera; family Conopidae; genus Physocephala; species Physocephala rufipes. The sequence continues at coordinate 29,662,523 of OZ016502.1, forward strand.
TTTTTTCTTTATTTTGTGTCTTATTTTTGTTGTTGCTTTTGATTCTAATATATGATTCATCCTCTGATATATTCTTATCTGTTTTGGACTTTATATCTTTCTGTAATTGGATATTTAAATTAATGTCATGGGTCAACCCAAATCTTTTTATAGTGTCTAGTCCTAAGATCATATCATAATCGAATTCATCATTGCTATACACAAATGCATTGATTTTATCTTTAATGTTTAGTATATTTGCATTCATTGTTATCATGCTATTAGTTTTACCCCTACCACTAATTGTTTTTATCATTTTCTCAAAGTTTTCTTTTTTTAAATTTTTTATTTTTACCAATTTGGAGTTTATCAGTGTGATGTTTGAGCCAGGATCGTAAATACCTCTGCATTCAGTATTTTTATTTAGTATCACCTTAACTCCAATCAGTGGAGGGAAATCTAGTTTTTTGGATCTTCTGTGTTGTCAATTTCTAATATATTATTAGTCATTCTATTTCTTCCAGTGCTTTTGTTTTTGTCTTCTTTGTACCAACACATATACTCGGGGTGGTATCTGTTTTTATTTCCTTTGGTCTCACAAATTCTACATGGTTGCTTTATATTGAATCTTGTTTCTGCTTTTATTATCCTGGGTTTGTTTTCATATATCTTGTTTGCTTTTTTTCCCATGTTCTCATATTTTCTCAACTCGTTGAATAATTTAACTGTGGTTGTGGTGTCTTGTCTGTCAATTTTGTCTCTAATGAAAGTTGGTAATCCCTCAGCGATCAGATCTGCTAAAGTTCTATTGTCCATATTTTTGTTTGCTTCCAGTAATAAATGTTCTTTTTTTAGTGCATACTCCAAAATTGAGCCGGTGAAATATTTATAGTTCATTGCGTAAGAAACATATAACCAACCTTTATCTGCAAAAGTTTGTAAAAACTCTTCTTTCCATGTTTTCCACTCAGAATTTAGTGTATTTTTGATTAACCTAGAGTTAAACCAATCTCTTATTGTATCATCCAAAAATAATCTCAGTGTTTCAATCTTTTCAACATCGGTCTCAATACTTAATCTATTACATTCACTTTCATATGTCTGCAACCATTGTTCTGCATCCATTTTTTTCCCCTCGAATTTATCAAGTACAAATTTTTCGCGAAGTTTATTCAAATTTCTGGTTTTACTATCTTTTGCAGGTTCTTCTTTTTCATACAATTTTTCAAGGAGTTTTAATAAAGTTTCATCTACTTGTATTTTGGAAGTGTTTGGTGGAGTTTGTTCTGAGGTAGAAATATCTTCTAACAAAAGATCTTTGAATATCATATTTCCACTTTCATCTCTATAGAGTGGTAGGATTTCATCATTTAGTGTTATCCGCACATTTCTGCATTGCCCGCGTTTTTTTAATGTATTTGCAATTTTCTAATTACGAATCCGAAGTCTATCTGATATGGGAAATATGAATATGTTTCACTATATTCGTCGTCACTTCCTAGCATTTTCATCAATTCCTCTGCAAGAGAATCATTGGCAACCCAATCAAGAATATCTGCTTGATCAGTGATTCCCATCAACTTGCAGACATGTGCTATTGATTGCAATCCAGCACAGTCTTTGTATCTGGAATTAATAGTAGCAACTCTAATATCTGCCCAATCTTCTTTTTCGTATTTATAGTAAAACATGTCCACAGCCGCTATTATTTTGCAATAAGCCGGGCTTGTTGTCCATTTCTGAAATCTGACTATATCAGAACTAAGTGATAATCTATCTTGACCTCCCGCAGCTTTAATTGCAGTGGACAATGTATTTATTAATTTTGTTCTATAAGTCAAATCTGTTGCTTTAGTAATCCGATATATAGACAAAATCCATAAACACAACCATTTATCATCAGATGGGGCTGCGGTTACGGTTGTTCCAGATGGTGATACGAATTCGGTTTCTTGAACTCCTAATAATGTCATTGGAGAAATTTCGTCATCCTTTTTACATATATCCACTCCATAACTTGACCAATCATCAATTGATTTAGTTTTCCTTTGTGATAAGACTCCATATAAATATGAGAGCATTGCATTTGTGCTACAATCTTCCCCTCCGACAGCTGCACGAATATGACCTCGTAGAATATCTAAATCAGTAGGTTTCATTACAGATAATTCTGGTTTCCTTGCATGTTCTCTAAACCAGTCTGCAGTAAAACCAACTTTCTTGAGATCAGCAAATTTTTTCACATTGACAGTCTTTCCAGTTTTGACATGTACTCTCTGGCTGACTGATTGAGCTGTGTTGTTTGCCATTTTTGTTTAGAATTTAGATATTCTGTTTCAGATATATATTTCAGATATATATATATATATATATATATATATATATATATATATATATATATATATATATATATATATATATATATATATATATATATATATATATATATATATATATATATATATATATATATATATATATATATATATATATATATATATATATATATATATATATATATATATATATATATATATATATATATATATATATATATATATATATATATATATATATATATATATATATATATATATATATATATATATATATATATATATATATATATATATATATATATATATATATATATATATATATATATATATATATATATATATATATATATATATATATATATATATATATATATATATATATATATATATATATATATATATATATATATATATATATATATATATATATATATATATATATATATATATATATATATATATATATATATATATATATATATATATATATATATATATATATATATATATATATATATATATATATATATATATATATATATATATATATATATATATATATATATATATATATATATATATATATATATATATATATATATATATATATATATATATATATATATATATATATATATATATATATATATATATATATATATATATATATATATATATATATATATATATATATATATATATATATATATATATATATATATATATATATATATATATATATATATATATATATATATATATATATATATATATATATATATATATATATATATATATATATATATATATATATATATATATATATATATATATATATATATATATATATATATATATATATATATATATATATATATATATATATATATATATATATATATATATATATATATATATATATATATATATATATATATATATATATATATATATATATATATATATATATATATATATATATATATATATATATATATATATATATATATATATATATATATATATATATATATATATATATATATATATATATATATATATATATATATATATATATATATATATATATATATATATATATATATATATATATATATATATATATATATATATATATATATATATATATATATATATATATATATATATATATATATATATATATATATATATATATATATATATATATATATATATATATATATATATATATATATATATATATATATATATATATATATATATATATATATATATATATATATATATATATATATATATATATATATATATATATATATATATATATATATATATATATATATATATATATATATATATATATATATATATATATATATATATATATATATATATATATATATATATATATAATTATATATATAATTATTGAGTCAGGAATTATTGAGACAGGAGTCAAAAATAACTTAAAGGCACTTTCATACGAGATTAGAGATATTTATATTTGTACAAGTGAGATCAATTAATTACAGTGGGATGTAGTTAGTAACATTGAGATCATTATTTATAGTTAACGAGCCTTTAAGGCACTTATCATAAAGTAAATTAATAGGTAAACTTAAATCTAGGGGTGTTTCTTTGATGAATTAATTTAAGGAGTGTAGGAGATTAATGTAAGATAATAATTTGGGTAACAAAAGTGTGAGAGGTGAATTAAAACTAGTATATCTACGATTCTTGATTAAACTGTGTTACAAAGTAAAATTCGCGCTGGTGCACATTTGGTGAATTAAAGAAAAATTTTTTATATTTTTGCGTTTAAGAAGCTGAAGAAAATTGCGACTACATATGCCATTTTGGTTAAGCGAAGAGATGAATCTTGCTCTGCACGATGGATTGACGTTACGGCAGCGGAAGATGAGATGGTCTACCGTTTGCACCCCACCACAGGGGCAAAGGTTATTGCTTACTATTTTGATTTTATGAAGGTGTTCGCGGCAACTAGTGTGATTGCGTATTGGATTTGGGAAAACTGGATAGGGCCATTAAAACCGATTTACTGTCAGTAATAATGATGAGTTTTTGTGGGGGTTGAAATATAGCGAATTCTAATGCTTCGATAATAGCCAGTGATTCAGCAGAAAAAACGGAAGCACAGGGGTTTAGGGGAAAGCTAGCTTCTATGTCAAGATTAGGGAACCAAAAAGCACAATTGACGGCGGACGAAGTTTTAGAGCCATCGGTATAAATGCGACTGTATGAGTGCCAACGAGTGTTTATAAGAAAATTAAATTTGAGTTGGACCTCTGACGGAGAGCAGGAGGATTGGATGTAGTCTAAAAACGATATGACCGGGTTCAGAAAAAGTGCTTCATAAGAAGTCATGAAGATGGGGTGGATGTGCTGTGGAATGATTTCGAAATTTGAGAATTTAAGGTTGTATTTGCAAATAAGCGGGTGCGAGGAAAAATGAGAATTGCTGAGCTCACGGAGAGTAGGTGCTGCAGGATGATTAGGACGTTGCAGAATCCTGTTGACTTTGTAACCGGCAGTCATGTTGAAACGTTCTGGAATAGGCATTACGTTTGAAAGGATCTCCAGGCCCAGTGTGTGGGAGGACGTCAAGGCCCCCATATTCAGAATAATCGTAACAATAATAGCCATTTATTGTTACGTATCCTCTAGTAGCCGATCTCTGTATGGCTATCATCCCGGCTATCTCGGCTCGCTCTCAGGTGGGTTTCCAACCCGCCATACAGAGATGAAGGACGAACAATAAAAAAAAACTTAGATATAATCACCTATGCACTCCTTTTCCAGCCATCACTTATCTCATTTCCTCCCCAACCACCCCCCAAATGAAGATTATTTATACTCTCATAGTGTGCTCAATACATTATATTTTAAAAAAAAATGATATATACTAACATATATTTTACAAAAAATTTTATAAAATTCACGTGTCTCAATCTACACTGGTTGATAAAAATGTATGCACAAATCAATCTGTTTTCCCACCCCAAAGGTCGTTCTTTCTCTAACATAAATCTTTTATATGGTTTAATTTTTTTACGGATTGAAAATAGGTATGTGCACAACCCTAAAGAGCTCTCTCGAGTTTCCAAAATCCGCAACACAAAACTACTCTATCGAAGGTAGACCAATGAGTCACATCAGGGTATAGCTTTAATCACTTCTTTTTTTATGTATATATATATGTGACGACACTTACTTTAATTAACAAACAAAAAAAAATATATATATAATTGTAGAATTTTCCGCCGAGGTCCTCTTTAGTCTGCTAGCCAGCAATCTCTCTACCATGAATATTGTTCCACCCTTTGGTTACCCTAGGTTCAAGGTTTTCGGTGGTAAATGTTTCGCAGCTCTCGATTAGGCGACAATCAGAGATATTACTTTTTCTGTTCCGGCTTCACTATATGTAGTCGAAGCGTTCATATTTCGTAGCCTTAAATTTTATTTTATTTCTAAGGCAACCCCAGATCACAGTGAGGCAAATTCGGCACACGATTCCCCAATCAATTTCAGGGTATGTCACCACCCGCGGATTACAGATTTTAATTATTACTTATCTTGGTGTGTCGGCGAAGCAGCAACTCCCAGGTGACCTGCTGGCTTCCTTCGGCCCGTTCTAAGCTGTTGGCACTTTTATTTCGTAATCTTGCTTGGGTTTATATATATATATATATATATATATATATATATATATATATATATATATATATATATATATATATATATATATATATATATATATATATATATATATATATATATATATATATATATATATATATATATATATATATATATATATATATATATATATATATATATATATATATATATATATATATATATATATATATATATATATATATATATATATATATATATATATATATATATATATATATATATATATATATATATATATATATATATATATATATATATATATATATATATATATATATATATATATATATATATATATATATATATATATATATATATATATATATATATATATATATATATATATATATATATATATATATATATATATATATATATATATATATATATATATATATATATATATATATATATATATATATATATATATATATATATATATATAATATGGAAAATAATATTTTTTCTTTTTAAAGCAAACACAATTCGATTCATCTATAAACAAGTAAATTATTTTATTAATATAAATATATAATATTAATGTGGTTCTGCTAACCTATAAACAAGAATCAACAATTAATGTTCGCTGTCGCTCTGCTACTACTCGTCAAACGGTGTCTTATTCGTATTCCACGTTTTCTTATACTTTTCTCAATTTTTTTTAGTGTGTGACGCTGCTTCCCAATCTTGCGTTCCTGGGCGTAGAGCTTACATCTCCGCCCCTTGAGATGCTTAATTCTCTTCAAAAGTGAATTTAAGCTTAAGGTAACACAAATTATTCAGCCATGGGAACGAGTTTTGTAACGTGGTACAGGCCTATGGATTTTTTTCCACCTCCAATGTTTATTTTAAAAATTGAATCCGAGATTTTTTCTTCTATTTTGAAAGGACCAATTCTTATTTCGTCCATTTTTTTCCTATTTACTTTATTACCATTTGTGACATAGACCATATCACCTTTTTGAAGATCATGCTTTATTCTGTTTTTATCGAATAAACTTTTATTATATTCGTGTATTTTGTTTGACCTCAGCAGTGCTATTTTTCGGTCTTGTTCTAGATTTTTTGAACAGTCGCCTATAAAGTTCAATTCCGGAGGTAGTAGGTCCGTGGACTCCCCATTCATAAGATATATAGGGGAGAATCCTGTTACAGTATGAACTGTTTTGTTGTACGTATTCACACATACTTCTGCGATTTTCGACCACGCTTTCTTTTTTTTGTCGTTATTGAGCATACATCTTATTTTATTTGTTAGAGTTTGGTTTAATCTCTCGTTCAGTCCGTTTGAGAAGGGGGCATCTAGTGCTGTGAGAACTAATTCGATGTTTCTTTCTTTAAGGTAATTCCTGAATTCTCTTGAGTTTATTGCCGGATACTGATCTGCGAGCAATACTTCAATCGCGTTTTCTTTCGGGACTTTCTCTATTAGCTTTATGAAGTCCTGAGCCAGTTGGTTTTTCGAACATGAAATATAAGCAAATCTAGTAAAATGATCTACCAGTAAATGTAGATATCTTTTGGTCGATCTTTGCCCACCAAATCCACCAATTGTGTCCATTGACATTATCTGGAATGGTCTTCTTGCTGGACCTAGTTGTGACATCAATCCGAATTTCTTATTTAATCTTGTTTTATTTTTTATGCAAATACTGCAAGTTTTGCATATTAGTCTTATATTATGTGATAAATTCGGTGCTGTATAAAATGGTTTTATTTTTGTCTCTAATTGGTTGATCCCAATATGGCAGAATTCTTCATGAACTTTTTTTATTAATATTTTGCTGTAATTTTCACTTAAGACTATTTTTTTCCTATTCTTCTTATTCTGTTTGTAATAAATATTATTTTCCATAATAAGACATTTTTTGTTCTTTAAATCTGTGTTATGCCTCTGATCATTTTGTATGTCTTCTATGCTTATAATATTCACTGTTTTTAATCTGTCCTCCTCATTTTCATAGTGTTCGTAAACAGGATTTCTGCTAAGACAGTCGGCTTCGGTGTTTTTTTTTCCGGGGTTGTATATAATTTTGAAATTGTATTGAGATAGATATAATATCATGTCACCCAATTCGTCATCTGTTCTGTTTTTTATATTTAAATTTTCTAATGGTTTGTGATCTGTGTAGACACTAAATGTGTTACCAATTAGCCAGTGTTGCCAAAATTTCAAGCTTTCCTTAATAGCTAGACATTCTAGGAATATTGCCTTCTTATTTTTTTGTGATTCGCTTAATTTTTTTGAAAAATAGGCTACAGGTTTTTGCGTGCCGTCTTTCTGCGTCTGTTTTAAGATGGCTCCGATACCTTTGGTGCTCGCGTCAGTGTAGATAAAAGTTTCAGCTTTGTGATTATATATGGACAAAATAGGTTTCGAGCACAAATATTTTTTTACTTTACTAAAGGCAATTTCACAATCATTTGACCAATCAAATTTTACATCCTTTCTGAGCAAGTTGTGGAGAGGATCGAGCAGTACTGAAACGTTAGGGATATATTTCCCATAGAAATTCACTTTGCCCAGGAATTGTCGTATTTGTTTCCTGTTATGTGGTGTCGGGAAGTCTGTTATAGATTTTAGATTATCTCTTAAAGGAGTTATAGTGTTTTCCGTAATAATATGTCCCAAATATTTGACTGAGTTTGATGCGAATCTGCATTTGGTGAGTTTCAGACGGAACCCTTCTTTCACAATGGCATCTAACAATTGTTTTAAGTGATATAAATGTTCCTCGAACGTTTTCGAGAAAATCATTATGTCGTCTATATAGTTTACCACAAAGTTTGATAAGTTATATTTTCTAATTATATTTACCAAAATCCTTTGAAATATTGCCGGGGACGTTTTTAAACCGAAGGGTAGACAGGTCCATTGATAGTGACCTTCTTGCGTTACAAATCCGGTTTTTTGTCTGTCTCCAATTCTCAATGGTATGGACCAGAAAGCCGAATTTATATCAAGCGTTGTGAAGTACTTGCAATCAATAGTTTTAACCATTAGATCTTCAATTAAAGGAAAGGGTTGTGATTGGGGTACTATTAGTTTATTTATATCCCTAAAATCAATACAAAGTCTAGATCTCTTTCCTTCATCTCTTTTATAAGCCAATGTAACTGGTGCTGCGAATGGACTGTAGGATTCTTCAATTAGATTATGTTTTAATAATTGAGCTACTTGTTTTTCAATTTCGGCTTTATCTTTTAGTGAGCATCGATATGGTCTTTTATAGCAATATTTTTCTGTTTGTAGGTCTATAAAAGCTTCGTAATTTTTTACTTTACCCACATCATACTTGTCCTTTGCGAATATACTTTTGTAATTGTCTAGTAGGATCTTTATTTTATTTCTTTGGTTAAAATTTAACTGTTTTATATCCATATTGAACTCATTTGTATTAATACCCTCATTAAAATTTACCTGAAATTGATCAATTACGTTTTTCATCTCGGTTTTTTCTTTATTTTGTGTCTTATTTTTGTTGTTGCTTTTGATTCTAATATATGATTCATCCTCTGATATATTCTTATCTGTTTTGGACTTTATATCTTTCTGTAATTGGATATTTAAATTAATGTCATGGGTCAACCCAAATCTTTTTATAGTGTCTAGTCCTAAGATCATATCATAATCGAATTCATCATTGCTATACACAAATGCATTGATTTTATCTTTAATGTTTAGTATATTTGCATTCATTGTTATCATGCTATTAGTTTTACCCCTACCACTAATTGTTTTTATCATTTTCTCAAAGTTTTCTTTTTTTAAATTTTTTATTTTTACCAATTTGGAGTTTATCAGTGTGATGTTTGAGCCAGGATCGTAAATACCTCTGCATTCAGTATTTTTATTTAGTATCACCTTAACTCCAATCAGTGGAGGGAAATCTAGTTTTTTGGATCTTCTGTGTTGTCAATTTCTAATATATTATTAGTCATTCTATTTCTTCCAGTGCTTTTGTTTTTGTCTTCTTTGTACCAACACATATACTCGGGGTGGTATCTGTTTTTATTTCCTTTGGTCTCACAAATTCTACATGGTTGCTTTATATTGAATCTTGTTTCTGCTTTTATTATCCTGGGTTTGTTTTCATATATCTTGTTTGCTTTTTTTCCCATGTTCTCATATTTTCTCAACTCGTTGAATAATTTAACTGTGGTTGTGGTGTCTTGTCTGTCAATTTTGTCTCTAATGAAAGTTGGTAATCCCTCAGCGATCAGATCTGCTAAAGTTCTATTGTCCATATTTTTGTTTGCTTCCAGTAATAAATGTTCTTTTTTTAGTGCATACTCCAAAATTGAGCCGGTGAAATATTTATAGTTCATTGCGTAAGAAACATATAACCAACCTTTATCTGCAAAAGTTTGTAAAAACTCTTCTTTCCATGTTTTCCACTCAGAATTTAGTGTATTTTTGATTAACCTAGAGTTAAACCAATCTCTTATTGTATCATCCAAAAATAATCTCAGTGTTTCAATCTTTTCAACATCGGTCTCAATACTTAATCTATTACATTCACTTTCATATGTCTGCAACCATTGTTCTGCATCCATTTTTTTCCCCTCGAATTTATCAAGTACAAATTTTTCGCGAAGTTTATTCAAATTTCTGGTTTTACTATCTTTTGCAGGTTCTTCTTTTTCATACAATTTTTCAAGGAGTTTTAATAAAGTTTCATCTACTTGTATTTTGGAAGTGTTTGGTGGAGTTTGTTCTGAGGTAGAAATATCTTCTAACAAAAGATCTTTGAATATCATATTTCCACTTTCATCTCTATAGAGTGGTAGGATTTCATCATTTAGTGTTATCCGCACATTTCTGCATTGCCCGCGTTTTTTTAATGTATTTGCAATTTTCTAATTACGAATCCGAAGTCTATCTGATATGGGAAATATGAATATGTTTCACTATATTCGTCGTC
>OZ016502.1:29676049-29688549 GCA_963966595.1 Physocephala rufipes
ATATATATATATATATATATATATATATATATATATATATATATATATATATATATATATATATATATATATATATATATATATATATATATATATATATATATATATATATATATATATATATATATATATATATATATATATATATATATATATATATATATATATATATATATATATATATATATATATATATATATATATATATATATATATATATATATATATATATATTACTACTTCACTTAAAATTTATGCACACCCGACTCTCTGATTTGGCGGTCAGTTCTTTATTATTGGCGGTCAGAATAAGGGGCCTCAGAATAATTTATTATCGTAATACAATCATTGAGTATTACGAGATTATGGTCGTTGATGAAATCAATAATAGCCCAACCACCAGCGTCTGTTCTGTTCCCTCCCCAAAGAGGGTGGTGAGAGTTGAAATCTCCGATAATAATCAGGGATGAGAATAAGGAGGAAGAGATTATGGAAGAGATGGAAGTTTATGGAAGATGGAAGGGAGTGGTAGGGGGGATATATAGTGAAAGAAATAAAATAGGACCTGAGTCAAAAGTGATTTTGCAGCCGCATATCTCAATCGATGAAAGAGGGGACTGAATAATAACACTACGAAACTTGAGAGACGAGCTGACAGCTATGGCTACCCCGCCTCTAAAAGAAGGCCCATCAGATCGGATGATATTGTAGTTTTTGATGCAAATTTGGTCAGTCGAAGAAAGAAATGTCTCCGACAACCAGGCTACATGAATTTTATTTGAAAAATGATATTGTTCTAATTGAGCTTTTTTATTTTTGATACTAGTACAATTAAATTGCAATATCTTCATCAGCGATCAAAAATGGCTTAGCAATAGAAGAAATAATTGGTTTAATAAAATTCGATTTATCCAAGTTAGGAATATTAGCTCCATCAATCGAAGAGAGAAGAGTGTTGATAAATGGAATAAAAGCTTTGATTGTCTCAGGGTTGCAAGAATTAATTTGTTTCTGAACAATTTCAGAGATGAGGTTAGTGGAATCTGGACAAATAGAGTGCACAACCGGAGTAATGGGCTCTAGGGTAGCAACTGGTTCATGTTGTCTTGCTCGCTTCTTAGGAATGGACTGAGGGAGGATATGGGAAATAGGAGGAGGGGTGATAAGGGGGAGAGGGGGTTTTGTAGGGCCTTGATATGGGGAGGAGGGAGGGGTAAGGCAAGAAAATCTCTCAGTTTGAGGGTGTAGTCAAATGCGGCTAGAATCTTTGAATTTAAATTATTAGAAAAGGAGATAGGCTTAGGCTTGGCAGCGTTGGCCTTATCTTTTTTATTATTGTTCAATTTAGCATATATTGGACAAAGTGCAGAATTGGAAGAATGGTTGATACCGCAATTAACACATTTTGGAGGTGGCAGACACTCATCGTCAGAATGTTCAAGGCCACACTTAACACAAAGGTTATGTGTTCTTGAGCACAACTTGGATGAGTGGTTAAAACGCCAACATTTGAAGCACTGCAAAAATTTCCTTAAAAGGAGAAACAGGAAAGTGCATGTTATCTAAATTAATATGCGTGGGCAAGACCTCTCCGGAGAAGGAGACGAGGACGTAATCTGAGAAATTGGTAATTTTTGGGTCTACGAGATTCTTTTTTATAAACCGTTTAACCGTTTAACCGTTTAGTTTTCCATCTCGAGCAATGCTGTTGATGACGTTCATATCGGCACTGACGATCTTAGCCTTCCGTTGAGATATGTAAAAAATTTCGACACCATTGAATTTTTCAAAGATAAGCTTACCCGCTTTAATCAGGTTTAATTTGCCCTCGTTTTTAAACGGGGTGATAACTGCGTAAAATTCATTACGGAGCTGAGAAGCGACATATGTCCGAGCTCGAGGAAGCTCCAGCCTGTCTCTCCCGCCATTGAAGGTGAGCACGCGGTTTGTCGGCCAAACCATCGTGCAAACAATATGAATGAATATGCAGAATGAATATGCAAATCGCAAAAAACTTACTTGAGAATAAATATGTAGAGTAAAGATGAATTCGGATGTTGAATTTATCCAGAAATTGAAAATTTTTAGCAAATAATTAAGGAGAAAGCAAAACCGACGCGTCTACACAAAATGGCAGCTGAATCAAGAACCATCTCATCTACGTCTTTGTTAATGAAAATTACATTTAATAAATTCTTGATTTTTTGAAGATTTTACAAATCTTTTGTGTCAATTGTGGGATTTGCATAACCATGGATAAAACATTCCGATATCAAGGCGTTAATTTTATGAAGGGCAACGTCGTACTTCTGTGTAGACTTCAGAATAAAATTATCCTGTGTTAAGCTGGAGTTGGTTTTGTGATTTTTTCTGAAAACCGGGTGTTAATAATCGACTTATTCGAAGTACTAACGTTTTGAGTTTTTGTAGGATACTGATTATATTACAATTTTGGTATTGCTTATATAGTAAAATTTACATCGAAAATTTGTTTCTTAAAGTCTAAAGTTGTTATTTTAATACTATGGAGAAAAAAGTTACTCGGCGACGATATAACGGCAATAGATAAGAGATGGCTGCGGACGTATACTGCTGGCTCAAATGACAAAAGATGTAATATAATCCTTCGACCGAACTATACGATAAGTGCGCAGCTGATAGCTATTAGTTTTCCCTCTTTCTGCCTTATCACTAAATTCCCACGGCTGTCTGAGATCCTTCTCACTCGTCGTCTCATTAATATTTTCTATGTTTAGATTGCGTCTAAACATTTTGAGATCCTTCTCACTCGTCGCCTCATAAATATTTACTATGTTTAGACTGTGTCTAAACACCGGGTCTGGTGAAAAGTTATTTGAGTCTTCATTGATATCATGTGTGATATTCGCCCACTCACTTGGATGGAAATTACCCAAATTGATTTCACTACGTTTTGAAGGGCTAGCCGATTTGGAACCTACTACCCTTGAATAAGGAAATAACGAGTGAATACTCTTTACTGTCTGTTTCGCATTATTATGACAGTTTGTTATGAGTCGTGGTTGGATGGCTATGGCACGGTGGTTGCCGCTAGCTCGCCGGCTAATTGGGGTGGTTCTTGCCACCCGAAAACTCATAAACAAAAAAAGAAAAAAATCGTGCCGGTTTGATATCAAGTGAAAGAGGAATTAAAGAGAGATTTGATGGAAGAAAAGGAAAGAAGGGGAAAAAGCAGGTAGAAAGAGATTCACAAGGACCGCACAATCACCTAAACACTAAAGCTCGAGTGTACCCCTATCATGCCCTTTCATTCTCTCACTCACCTCCCTTCAAAATAGCACATCATCTGATCAAATTTTACCTCATTCTCTTGCTGTCACCTACCACACCTTTCGCTCACACTTACTTTTTCTTACTGTACACTCAGCCCTAGTCATGCATACTAAACAACAACACTACCTATGGTCACCGTCCATCAGCATGAGCCAACCCACCCTCTTGTGACCCGCATGGTCACGACCATGAACTACATCTTGGCTCAACTTTTTGATGTAATCCCCTGATACTGACTCAGTCTGTCTAGTCTAAGTCCTGTTTACTATTCACTGTCAGTTCAGATCCGTCCGACTGACTGATTGCCATTGCTTCCGACTGACTGACGTCCGACTGATTGCCATTGCTTCCCTGTAACCAGCCTCCCTAGTTACATCAGCCTGAATAATTAAAAAAATTAGCAGCTCATATTTTAATTAAAAGAAATATATTTATAAATGGTTAAAAGTATTTGAAAAGAATAATGATTTACTTTAATTTCCATTTTTTTTCTTCCTCTCAGGGAAAAGTATTCTTGGCCTCAATTAATCCAACGGCAATTTTTTAATTTTTCTGTGTTTTAATCCTGATTTTTTTTCAATTAACTTAAATACTAATTTTTAATTCCACTACAATTTCAATTTTAAACAAATTTTATTTCCAAGAATAGAAAAAGAGATCAAAATTTAAAGTTCAACATTTAAGAATTGAAATCAATGTTGTTCAAGTTTTACAAATCTTAATAGCTATGGTAATAAAAAAGTATTCAGTTTTACAAAATAGAGGTTGCTAAATGTTCTAAGTTTCTCTTGAGTTTGTTTTCTTCTCTTGAGTTTAATTCGAATTAAAAAAAATTTTTTTTTTGGTTCGCTTTTGTTATTTTAAACTTTACTTATAAATCTTCAGTTCTTTTTAAATTTTTCTTCAAGTTCTGTAATATAGCATATTCGGTAACATATTCTTATTCTAGTAATAACTCACTAAAATATTTCCTTTCGATGCTGGCGCCAACGCTGAGGAAATTATAGTGGAGGAACTGAAATTTTTTTTGCGGAGCTTAAAATAAATCTGTTAATAAACTATTTTAGAAAATGAATCATTTTCTCCTTTTTAGGTTTATGCCTTATGTGGACACGGATTACTTTGGTTTAAAATTTTTAAATAAAAGAAAAAAAAGGTCTTAAATGCTTTACATTCTATGGATTGTATCCTTATCTACAATCGATACTTTGATCTCTAATTTCTTTCTCTTTGAGATTGACAATTATATATATATATATATATATATATATATATATATATATATATATATATATATATATATATATATATATATATATATATATATATATATATATATATATATATATATATATATATATATATATATATATATATATATATATATATATATATATATATATATATATATATATATATATATATATATATATATATATATATATATATATATATATATATATATATATATATATATATATATATATATATATATATATATATATATATATATATATATATATATATATATATATATATATATATATATATATATATATATATATATATATATATATATATATATATATATATATATATATATATATATATATATATATATATATATATATATATATATATATATATATATATATATATATATATATATATATATATATATATATATATATATATATATATATATATATATATATATATATATATATATATATATATATATATATATATATATATATATATATATATATATATATATATATATATATATATATATATATATATATATATATATATATATATATATATATATATATATATATATATATATATATATATATATATATATATATATATATATATATATATATATATATATATATATATATATATATATATATATATATATATATATATATATATATATATATATATATATATATATATATATATATATATATATATATATATATATATATATATATATATATATATATATATATATATATATATATATATATATATATATATATATATATATATATATATATATATATATATATATATATATATATATATATATATATATATATATATATATATATATATATATATATATATATATATATATATATATATATATATATATATATATATATATATATATATATATATATATATATATATATATATATATATATATATATATATATATATATATATATATATATATATATATATATATATATATATATATATATATATATATATATATATATATATATATATATATATATATATATATATATATATATATATATATATATATATATATATATATATATATATATATATATATATATATATATATATATATATATATATATATATATTAAGGTAACTATTTCAGCCCTCAAAGAAATCTTACAGGTAAGTATTTAAATTTTCAGGTTTATAGGTAAGTATTTAGCGTAAGGTTTATAGGTAAGTATTTTGAGACCATAAACACATATTTTGTTAACAGCTCTTCTTCATCTTTCACGTACTGTGAAGCATCTAATTCGTCTGTAAATGGCCAGTTTTCTTCCTCTTGTTGCAAAAATGACGGCCCTTTATACCAGCGTGAATTTGGGGCGAAATTAGCCTTTGAATTTGAACGAGTAGCCTCATTAGCATTTTCATTCTCCTGTGTCGGTAACCACATCCAATTCTCTTCTTTTGAATGTGCTGATATCTCCGCTACCCTGTGCGCCACAAAAGATTTGCAGCGCCGATGTGCGCTGCCGATCCATTTAATGACCGTGCTCGAATCACTCCAGAAAACTGAGCATCTTACTCCAACAGTGTGTTCATCCAAAATTGTTTTCGACAGCCTTACTCCCAGAACGGCTGCTTGTAGCTCTAGCCGTGGAATTGTTAACGGTTTTAACGGCGCACATCGTGTTTTAGCACATGTGAATGTTGTATCTATCTGGTTATTCATGTTTTTATACCTCCAATATGCCACTGCAGCAAAGGCGTCTTCACTGGCATCAACGAAAACATGAAGCTGGAGCTCTCTCGGTCTTCCAATCATGAAATAGAACCTTGACATGTTAAATTCCGTTACTTTGGATAATCGCTGTCGCCACTTCTGCCATGACATGTGATAGAAAATCGAATTTGGTTTTAATTATTTATTATAAACCCGCTTTATTGAGCTGAGAAAGGATACAAGTGCGTTTCACTAGACCTTACAAATCGAACTTAACATGCGTATATAGAAAAGATGATGGCAAAAAAAACGGTAAATTTAGAGAGAATGGTACAGGGTCATTCGTCACCATACCGCTCCCCCTGAACGCCAGTTCGGAAGAGGCAGCACCGCCACTTTGGTTATCGGTCTCCGGTATTCTCCCTTTCTTGTCTTAATGGTGACGACTCTAACGAGTCCGTCCTCGCCTCTGTGAGTCTTGACTACTTTCCCCAAAAGCCATTTTGATGGTGGTAGATTAGGTTCTTTCAAGACAACCATAACTCCTGCTATGTCGCTTCTAGGCTGTTTCCACTTAATTCTTTGTTGTAATGAAGTCAGATATTCTTGATGCCAGCGCTTCCAAAATCCTTGCACCATTGCTTGTAAATAACGCCAGTGTCGCAACCCATTTGAATTACCTTCAAGGACAGATGGTTCTGGTACGCTGGTATAAGGTTCACCGATAAGAAAATGTGCAGGTGTGAGAGGATCAATATCGTTATCCGAAATAGGATGTAAAAGACGCGAATTCAAGATCGATTCCACTTGGGTTAATACCGTATAGTACTCTTCAAATGTAAGTATGTGATCTCCAATCACCCTGCGCAGATGAAACTTAATCGAACGAATTCCTGTTTCCCAAATTCCGCCGAAGTGCGGTGCCGAAGGAGGAATAAAGTGCCAATTTATTCCTTCATTTGAAAGGGATTCGGTGATCTCGTCGTTGTAAGCTTGAAACACTGCCAATGCTTGCAACTCATTTAACAGTCGCTTTGCGCCATGAAACGTCGTGCCATTATCGGAATATAAATCGGTTGGCTTACCTCGGCGTGTCGTAAATCTCCGAAATGCAGCGAGGAAAGCTTCACTGATTAGATCGCTAACCAGTTCAATATGTAACGCCTTTGTAGACATGCACACGAATATCGCAAACCAAGCCTTTCCTTTTTTTGGATTTCGTCCTTTGCTAATTTATTATTCACTGGACCAGCATAGTCAATACCACAATGCAGAAAGCAGCGAGAGGGTCGTACCCGTGTTTGAGGAAGGTCTCCCATTAGTTGAACGCTAGTAGCTCTACGTTGCATGAAACATGTTCTACAAGCAAATACTATTTTTCGTACCATGTTTCTACAACCCAAAATCCAAAATTGTTGTCGAACTATTACAAAAGTGGCCTCAACCCCTGGATGTAGATGACTTTCATGAATGTACCTGATAATGGACTGGGAAACATTAAAACCTTTAGGTAATAAAATAGGGTATTTAATATTGTAGTTAGCGTGTGCATGTCTGATGCGACCTCCAACTCTGAGTACTCCCTGTTTGTCAGTGAAGGGTGCAAGCTGGATCAATGATGATTTCGGATGTATTGGCTGTAACTGTTGCAACCTTTTCAAATCTTCAGGAAAAGCTATTTCCTGCGCGCGTACGAAAGTTCGACGGAAGTAAAAAACGCCTGGGAGATCATGAGGCTGGTATTAGATTCCTTGCAGATTCGAATAAACCGAAAGCAGTAAGCAACAATTCTAGTCAGACGAGTCCATGGAGAAACCTTGTCGCTTAGGTTTTGGAGTATATTGTCGCATTCTGACGCACATAAAGCCAATGGTTTTGCGCTTTTCTCTTCCGAAACTACTTTCCCATCCGTTGGTGAAATGCTAAACGTTTTATTCTTTGGCCACGACGATTCTGGTAGCGACAACCAGTTTGGGCCCGTCCACCATAGCTTGTGATCGACTAGTTGTGAAGGTAGAAGTCCACGCGAAGCATAGTCTGCTGGATTATCCGCTGAGCTAACATGTCTCCATAAGTGTCGTGGCGCCTTGTCCAAGATTTCAGCAATGCGATTACTTACAAATGTGTTCCATCTTCTTGGTGGCGAAGATAACCAATGAATTACGATTTCAGAGTCGGTCCAGCAGACAGTATTCGATATCGGAACAGTCAATGATTCTTTGATAAGTGTCAATAATTTGGTTAGGAGTAGATCTGCATTCAATTCCAAGCGGGGGATTGAAATTGGCTTCAACGGTGCGACGCGAGTTTTCGATGCAACCAGACTTATGTTGTAAATGCCTCCTAAGTTTACACGACTGTAAACGACTGCAGCACAGGCGACACTGGATGCGTCTGAAAACCCATGAAGTTCGATTTGTTGAAAAGGCGTAGCAATATCTTGGAATGTGTAATTTTGATAAATTGTGCAAATCTTTCATGTACGCACACCAACGTATGCGGAAGTCATATGGTAATGGATCATCCCAGTCTGGTCCAAGGCACCAAGTTTCCTGAAATAATATTTTTAGAAGAACAATTGTAGGTGCTACTATACCTAGTGGGTCAAAAATTTTTGAGGTTTCTGATAGCACAATCCTTTTCGTGGGTCGAATATCTGTGGGTGGAGGGGTTATTCTTAACAAAAATTCGTCTTTCATAGGGCTCCACTGAACTCCAAGAATCTTTACAAGTGAATCAGGCGACTGTGATTCGATTGTAATCGGATTGAACTCACACACCTCACCTGACCAAAACGCAAAAATACACCAAACAAATCACGTTGAATTGGTGGTCCAACGTCCAAGCGGTCATTTAGTGAGATTCCTGATTCATCCTTAATTGAGCCGTCAAAAACTACACGGCATTTTGTTGTAGAGCTGTCTGCTTTAAAAATTTCATGATGAGCTAGATAAAAACATTTTAAGCTCGGTACGTCAACTTCATCTGATGGTATTTTCTCCATGTGGCCAATGTTTAATTATTCATTCAGGAACGCAATATATTGTAATTTCTGTGCCGGGTTACGCTGAAATCTAGCCTCTAACTTGTAAAAACGAGAAAGAGCGTTCGGCAATGTGGCACAAATGGGTGGAAAGTTATGTTTAAATGGATACTTGACAACATAATTTCCTTGTTTGTCTCTCGAAAACGTCGAAGAAAAGTGGATTTCTGTTTGATCAGCTTTGTCAAATTGGCTCGCATGTTTCGCAGGAACCGTTAAAGCATCCATTTCCATGAAAGATCGAACAAGTGCATCAATATCAATTTGCGCATGATTTACCAGGAATTCCGATTGTTCAATTGTCCGATTGTTTTCCGGTTCACAAAAATTAAGTGAGCCACTTAATTTGTACACGTCGAACTAGCCGTGTTTTAAGCTGGCGGTAGTTGATCACTGTTTTTCCAACGTTTATTAAAGTAATCGCGCTTCTTTTGTGTTATCAATAAACTTACATATCTTGTGCTATTGTTTCCTGCATCAATTCGCCTGGCTGCTTTATTTTAACACTAAATATTCATTTATTAAAATGGATAGCAATAATGAAAATATTTTTGACACGGCTGGCGTTAAAGGTTCGTCCAGTTCGATCAAACGTAACACTCGCAGCAACAACATCATTACCACGCTGCTCTGGTGCTTGAGCCTCTCTGCCTCTGCACGTTCGGCTGACACTGTTGAGTCTTCGATCATGTCAACTCTCAACACAAAACTTGATGAGTTACGAAACAGCATCTTTGAACATGTAACGGAATCGATTCGCAATGCTGAAGAGAGGATAATGGAGAGATTCGGTGAACTAAATGCGGTGGTATGCAATGTAAAAACGCAATTGCAAGCTCTCTCGTCTCGCGTTTCAGAAACGGAGAGAACAACAACCACTCTGGCTGAAAAATATAAAACGGAGATGGAAGAAATAATGAAAAGAGTAACGAAACTTGAAGATGATCATGTTTCTTCTGATGTTATTGTGTCAGGGGTTCCCTATGTGAATAACGAAGATGTCAACGCTGTTTTTAACAAGATCTGCAATGCTGTGTCATTAACTCCTCCTACACTCGGTGCCGCTTTTCGTATAAGAAACAGCTCTTCCAATGGTCCGTTAATTTTCAAGTTACGTTCTCATCGTGATCGTACCAATATCTTACGAGCAATTTCCTCTTTCTGCCGCAAAAGTCATCGGGCGTTAACCCTTAACGACTTATCTCTTGGTGGGGACGGACGAGTTCATGTACATGAGAGCCTATCAAAGACGAAGCGCGAAATTCTTAAACATGCTCTGCTACTAAAACGGGGGAAGAAATTGCATACCGCTTTTACGCTTGGTGGCAAGGTTATGGTAAAAAAGTCTCCTGAGGATCAACCCGTCGTTGTTGAAGATATTAAAAGTGTTGTTTTACTTGCCGTCAGTACTTAGTTGTATAATTTATATTTATATATTATATCACCTTTATTTGCATATTATTTTGTTCATGATAATGATATTATTAACTTCTTAATTATTATTATTATTTTTATTTTTAATCTTCAGTTTATACTTATCTAATTTTGTGGCATTATTAATTTTCTTACCTTGGCTATCCCTTTGTTCCAACATTTACTCTGTTCTAACTGTGCTCTCTTTTTTTTCTTTCTTTTTCTCCGCTCTATTCATCTGTCTTCCTCACTCTTGCATTCTCCCTCTCACACCTGGTGCATTTAATGTCACTTTTAGTGATGCGAATTCACGCAACTACTGCTTTCCAAGATTCCTTTCTTTTCTTGACCCTTAATGACAGACTCTCCTGATATCGGTGGTGTTGATGGGAATCATCGTTTGCTTTTAAATATTCTGTGTAAGCAACATAATGGTTTTAATATTGTCCATTTTAACACCAGAAGCCTAAACAATAGTAAGCTTGACTATGTTAAGCACGTATTTAGTGATTCAAAAATTGATGTCTTACGCATCTCTGAAACTTGGTTTAAGCCTGACATTGCTGATTCTACTGTAGCTCTCCATGATTATAATATCTTTCACAACGATAGAATTGACCGGCGTGGTGGAGGCGTTGCTATTTATGTTAAGTCTATGTTTAAAAATAAATTTATCTGTGGATCAACTAACTCCGATGTTGAGTATCTGTGTGTTGCTGTATATGATAACATGCGTAGCGTATTCGTTTCTTGTGTTTATAGCCCGAATAAATTTTGTAACCTTGAGCCACTATTTGTGTATTTGTCTATGTCTTCGTTAAGTTTTGATTTTATTACGGTCTGTGGTGATTTTGATGTTCTCTCAAATCATCTCATAAAGTTCTCTCAAATAACTTATTTCTGATCATGACCTTTTATTTTGCTCTCTTGCTTTAAATTGGGTGTTTCTGTAAATCCTTCGACTTTTTCGTACCGCGATTTTAAAAACATAGACCTCTCAGCTCTATATTTGGCTGTGTCTTCTATTAATTGGTCTCTGTTTTGGAATCTCCATAACTTAGATGATAAAATTGCGTTCTTTGCTGATACTGTCAATTCATTATTTAACTGCTTTGTTCCCCTTAGAACTGTGAGCATCCTTAACCCCTCCTGCCCGTGGTACACTTGGCGTGTAAAAAAAGCCATTTGTTTGAAAAATAAATTACATAATAAGTGGAAAAGGTATCCTACTGCTATCAACTGGGTTAACTACAAATATGCTCGTAATGCTGCTAATTTAATCTGCAGTCGCTCTAAACAAAATTATTTCGCTTCAAAGTTCACCCTTTCAACTCAGCCTAAGGAGCTTTGGAATCAAATAAAAAGCCTTGGAATTGGATCTAAGAGTAAATCTAATACTTGTGATTTATGCCCTGATTTATTGAATAATTTTTTCCTTCCTAACATGTGTGATACAAATCGCGCGGTCGCTTGTGACACTGAGTGTCCTGGTTCTTTTGAGTTTAGAGGTGTCACCGAGGCTGAAGTTCTCCAACACGTTAACTCTGTTAAGTCATCTGCAGTGGGTGAGGATGGTATTTCAATTAAATTTATTAAAATTATACTACCTTTTATCCTTTCCCATATTACTTCTATCTACAATTTCATTTTTACCACGTCATCATTTCCTAAGCTTTGGAAATTGGCTACAGTCATCCAAAAGTCTCCCAAGGAGGCTTCAGACTATCGCCCTATAAGCAT
>OZ016502.1:29693549-29761976 GCA_963966595.1 Physocephala rufipes
GTCTCTCCTCGCGTATTTTTGGGTAGTACCACAGCCACCACGAAGCTCTCGCAATGAGAAGCCTACCCACTGGTGTGCTGTGTACGTGGGAATTTATATTAGCGGGGTCATAAGACCCAAAATGAGCCGCACACCACCCGTGGCACCATTTTTACATCTTTGGTAAGATGTCGGAACTAGTCTGCATAGTTCATGGCAAGTGAACTACGTGCAAGCACGACTAGTCACTGCCATTTTGTCGCCTTACATCCACGACGGGCCTGGCACCCAATCTCTTATGGACAATGAGATTGCTGCAGCCAACAATGGTTTGTTAATTCTAAGCTCCCATTCCGTACGTCAGCATACTCTGCACAAACAAACACTGCAGCCATACATCACTTTGCTCTGGACAATGCGGTTCGGCCATGGGGTACAAGTATTGCCGAAAGCTAGATGTTTTTCTACTCACTACGGTTTAAGGGGTGGCTGCCATGTCCTACCCATCTACAGAGTAAAAAAGGTGATCCTGCATATTATTTAATATACTTCAATATTGGAAGCTTTTGCTCTGCTACCCTTTTATCGAATTGCGATAACTGGGACGCCCATGAGGGTATATATAAAGATATAAATAAAATAAACAATTAGTTAAAAAACTAAAAACTATAGCCGACACGGAAAAAACACCTCCCACCACCCCACAAAAAGCACACTATAACTTTAGAAGATATATAAATTAAGAAGGTAAAATAAGTAAACAAGTAAAATAAAGGGATAAGTAATAAAAAATAGCTAACAATAGAACATTGAAGGAAATTACCCCACTTGTAAGCAAGAAAAATACCCTTACAAGAGATAAGTAGGACAAGCATGAATGCGTATGTTTATGTATATGGTCATGGTAACACGTTAATGTTACCACACCAACCCACAATATCAATATGACTATTTACCTATGAATACACTGGCAATCTAAGTGTGCGTGACTCTGAGGGGATATGTGGGCGTAAGCACACACCCACATCCAAAAATCTAAAAGAAATCCAAGAAACCCATTGCTGAGTGGGTGACTGATGAATATATTGACCGACTGGCGAACCAAGTAACCTGGGAAGTTGGCTGGCCGGTCGATCGATGATCAATCATTGAGCTCACTGGTCATGATGGTATTTTGGAGTTAGTCAACTCCAGCGATCGAATACACGCATGTATGCATGCATAGCACCGCCCCACTGGGTATATACATAATGTGAGATAGCAACAAAAGCAGTATAACCACCCTTCAGCGATGGAAACACCTGGAACATCGCACATATGAGAACACACTCGACTACCATCCCAATAGCTCCGCTATCACCGTACACCAAAACAAAGAACCTACATCGACTTACACACCCTTATGTACACACCTTCTAATGTGGAAAGAAGGAAAGGAAACAGCAGGGCAGAACCTGGAACAAAAGTCAAACACAACCAACATCACATATCCGCACCAGATAACAAAATACATCCACCATGAATAAGAACACTTACACTATATGGACCCAAAAACTAATGGAGTATGAATTAGCCAACATCATGCCAGTAAGGACGGAAGCCAATACATCAAGCATCACATGCGGCATAAAATAATATAACCACATCCATAAGAAGGAGGAATATTTTTAACATTTATATATTTTTTATATATATTTAAAAAAAAAACCCCTAACACTAATACAAAAAAACTCTTAACACTAGGAAATTAAGCATGCAGAAAAAAACACATAAACACAAAACACACAGACAACAAAACAACCCATCCCAGTTCCATCTCTAAATCTGAACCGATATAGAGGGTCCGGAAAAACACCAGTGGACCCGGTAACCCAATTTGCGGTGATTCCACACAACACCTAGTTCAACCTGAAAAACAACGAAAGTAAAAACATATAACACCAAAAGAGAAAAAGAAAATTACAACTAACACTTTACACTGGAACACATCCATAGGAATAAGACACCACCCTCAGTAAGTAGACATGGAATCCCTCCAACGCACCAGGAGGCCGCTCCACCGGTGACCAGATGACAGACACTCCAAAGTGATCAATTATAATCTGAAAAGAAAGAGAAAAACTGTAAAAACAATTCATCATATCCTACAATAATGAATAAACACACCCCACCACCATCATATATATCACCCCACACAAAAACCGGCCACGATAGGCCTGTAACTCACATTCAGATACCGGGAAAATCAACATTTGTTACGGCTGAAATTTAGAACGACTGACCGGGGAAAAAACCACCTTCTTAATCCACAGGAACCTTCCATTGAAAAAACCCCACCACCCCATAAGGCGCCAGTCGGATGCACACTAACCAGCTCCCGCCCTAGGCCCTCCTAATCAGGTAAACTGACATCCGGGTACACCGGCAGACACGCTTTGACTCAGACCTCCAGGCACGCACATTAAGGCCTTCTAGTCCAATAAAAAGGGCTCGAATGAACCCCTCCGTTGAGAATGATCCACACACCATGCGCTAACATCAATCCAGAAACAAGGGATCCGATCATGACACCACCCGAACAAACACACGATATAACATGCAGTCCAACACAACAATACGGCTAATGACGATGTTCCTTTAAAAAAACAAAATGTTGAACGACTGCTAACATACATCATGGACTAAGAAATGATAAGGAAAAAGGGAAATATAGAGAAAATAGTAATATGAAAATAAAAATAAACAAAACCTGAATTGAGCGAGATACCTCTTAGAAAACCAAATTTGCAAACACCTCATCTGTCAAAAGCCAGAAAAAGGTAGAAAGGAAAAGTGAAAGGGAAAAAGACAACAATAGGGTCGCAGTGGCCTGTTCACAATTGAACAACAGGAAAAGCAGTAAACACACCTCACCTAACTACACACAGTACAGATAATGTACACTAAAAAATAAAAAATAAGACGGAATAATAACACGGAAAAACGAATATAAAATATAACATGGATAAAATAACACATATAACATCAATAAATAAATAAATAAATAAATAAATAAATAAATAAATATATATATATATATATATATATATATATATATATATATATATATATATATATATATATATATATATATATATATATATATATATATATATATATATATATATATATATATATATATATATATATATATATATATATATATATATATATATATATATATATATATATATATATATATATATATATATATATATATATATATATATATATATATATATATATATATATATATATATATATATATATATATATATATATATATATATATATATATATATATATATATATATATATATATATATATATATATATATATATATATATATATATATATATATATATATATATAATATATATATATATATATATATATATATATATATATATATATATATATATATATATATATATATATATATATATATATATATATATATATATATATATATATATATATATATATATATATATATATATATATATATATATATATATATATATATATATATATATATATATATATATATATATATATATATATATATATATATATATATATATATATATATATATATATATATATATATATATATATATATATATATATATATATATATATATATATATATATATATATATATATATATATATATATATATATATATATATATATATATATATATATATATATATATATATATATATATATATATATATATATATATATATATATATATATATATATATATATATATATATATATATATATATATATATATATATATATATATATATATATATATATATATATATATATATATATATATATATATATATATATATATATATATATATATATATATATATATATATATATATATATATATATATATATATATATATATATATATGAAAAAAATATATAAAAACATATATAAAAAATATATATATAAAAAATATATATATATATATATAAAAAAATATAAAAAATATAAAAATAAAAAAATACATAAAAAATATAAATAAATAGATGCAATAAAATATATAAATACATAGGAAAATATATATAAAAAAGAAAAAATAACAAAAAATAACAAAAAACAACAAAATAACAATTAATTAACTAATTAATTAATTAATTAATTATAATTATATTATAAAAATAACAAAAGTATAACAAAATATAACAAAATAATAACAAAATAACTAAAATAACAAAAATAAAGTAATCCAAAACAATAAACCCTATAGAATAATCAAACAAAAGTAGGGACAATATATTAATAATAATAATAAAAATAGACAAGCAGAAAATAATAAAAAGTAGGCAGAACAAAAACCAACAAACCTAGCATCGTACGGATGAAAATAAACAAACCACACCCAACCAAAGGAAGAATAATCGTAACAATTGTATTTCTGCAAAAAACTCTTAACACTAAAACTCCTAAACACTATACAAAACTCTTAAACGTAATACAAAAACTCTTAACTCTAAACACTAAAGTAACTCTTAACACTAATACAAGACTAAAAAAACTTAACACAAAACTCTTAATTCTAAACACTAATAAACTTGTAAAACACCAATACAAAACTATAAAAACTTAGGACAAAGCACATATAATAATAATAATAAAAAAACACATAAACAAATTCCACAGACAACTAGCATTGACCGACCAGACTCCACCTCCAGGCCCGAACTGATCCAGTAACTCCAATGTAACACAAATGACCACCCGACCCAACTCACAGCAAGCATACACGCCGTCTAGCACAACCTAAGAAGACAGAAAAGGAAACAATGAGAAAAATTACATAAAAATTACACAGACAATATTGAATATACAAGTTACAGATAACTAAGTACACTTGGACACATTTTAGGACACCATCCTCAGGAAAAATAACGCTGTACCTCGCACACCAGGATCCACCCCATTGTCAACCGAATGACGGACATCCCAGTACGACCGATTATAATCTAGAAAAAACAGAAAGACAATGGATTACATCCTGCAACAACAATAGATACACCCCACCACCACCATAAAAACACCCCACACACTAAAAAAACAAAGAAAGGACATGTAACGTACATATAGGTACCTGGAACAACCAACACCAATAAGAAACCGTAAAACATGATCCAATAGCTGAGGAAACCACTATCTTCAACCCACTGGAACCCCCTACATTGAACCTCCCTCACCGTGAAGCCACGCTATTACATCGATCCAGATGCGGGATATCCAACAATGTAGCCACACAAATCCATATAGACGGTGAAACACAATCCGGCGTGACGATGAGCATGGAATGATGGAGGTGTGGGCAAGGATGAACGGCTGATGACGTTGAGCTCTAACTCCGAAAAAGCCCAAGGGCGGGCGTGACACCTCCAAGGAAACCAAAATAGTTGGAAAAACATCCATCTGCAAAAAGCTAGGATAAATAGAAAGAAAAGAAAAAGAAAAAAAGGGAAAGGAAAAAAGAAGAAGAAATGACAACAGAAAATAAGATCACAATCACCTATTCACAATCAATTGACTTAAAGCAGCTAACACACTACACCCGACTAGTCAGAATACAGACACTATATACCTGTAACGGAAAAAGAACACGTGAAAACAAAATGTAAATAATAAAGTAATCGACAACAATCATAACAATAAAATATATATATAAAAAAAGAGATAGAAAGAAAAAACCAAGACATAATCCTTATGGCATCCCGCCATCTTCCACATGAGGAGGATCCACCGGTAAATAGGGCAAACCGATCACTGTAAAAATAATAAATATAAGAAAAATAAAATAAAAAAATAAATAAATAAAATAAAAGAATAAAAAAAAAATAAATAAATAAACAAAAGCGAGGTTAGAAAAACTCAATAAAATTCATAACATAATACCCACTTTTTAGATTTACTAGACCACGAGACCGCACACACCGTACACTCTCCTTAGTAATTAAGGCAAGGTACGGAGGGATCGCCTCCGCCACCTCGCCCACATCGCACTCCACGCCCAATTCACGATACAACGCTTTATATAAGAATAAACGTGCACCTGGCGTAAGATCACCCATCCGCGACAACTCCACATAACTCCTACTTACTACATGGCCGGGATAAGCCTCTATATGACGGGAAACTATTGACTGACTATCACAAAACACCCCTGTCACTAAAAGAGAGGGGCTACCCTCACCTGTGATGAGGAAAACTTTGCCACATGCACGACAATTGGTCGCCAACACATGCACCAAGGGGGACAAAGGCAAATTCGTGGTAAGACCTGGCAAACCACGACCAGCAAGCGACATCTTTAAACGCAAAAACAGCGAGTCAGCCTTGCAAAATAAGGGAACTCCTAGCATCAACCCACCACACAATAACCGCACTAGCCCAACTAGATCCTCACAACAATATCTCATGGACTTTGGACACAACTGAGACGACATAGACACTTTTCCACCAACCGTGGACCCACCCAACACACAACCGTGAGAACCACGCTGAAGATGCACCGGACACGTGACTGGTGGAACCCCAGCACCAGACACCACCTTGGACATTGCCGACAACTTAACACAAACACACCGACCAACACCACCACCGGCCCCTTTGGGTAAAAACCTCCCTTGTCTTTTAGGCTGACGTAGCCTGGAAACACCGGTGAATGAAAAGCGCTCCAGGAACTTCGCCAACACTAACCTTCTCTCAGACAGATCGTCCCGACTAACATAGGTAGTATCAAGCTGACTGCGGACCAACTCGAACCGTAAGCGGTCCATCTCACCCACCAACATTAAAGTAAAAACTTCAGACAGGAACACATTAGGATATGCGTTAGCGGACAACTGTTCTTCTACCATAAATAGATCCAAAAACAAGAACCTATTAGATGTGCGCACTAATACGCGACGTATAAAGGACATGGCGGTTGATTTCTTCCAACTGTATTTATCCCTAGACAGATAATGAATCATCCGAAGGGATGACATCGGCTTCACATATGTCTTAAAAAACAATGTAGTTGTACCACGGACCAACTGAACATCGAGGAAAGATATACAAGACTTACATGACAATAAGCCAGGTACACTTAACTCGGGGGTACTACACATCTCTCTCTACTGTCAGGGCTAAGCCTGTATAAGTCTGAAAATCCCCCTTGAAATCAGCAATGAATTCTTCTGGCATATAAACCAAGAAGTCATCAACATATTTCCAGTAATAGACAATTTGATACCGATCAAAAAGGAAGTCCTTATATAACTGCAAATTGTAGTCCAGCATAATTGTGGCAAGTAAACCTGAATCACAGGCACCTTGGGGCAAGCCACGCAACTGACGATACACAACCCCACCATAACGGAAAAAATTTACATCATAGAAGCAGAACGAAATCATCCGCAAGAGCAATTTCCCATCTAGCAGACAATTAGCCATTATTTGGTCACGATCCATGTTAGTGTACATATCCACAATGTCAAATTTCACAAAACAGTACCCCGGACAGACTAACATGCCCCTCAATTTCCCCACAGCTCTGTCAACACTGTCTACATTTGCCTCCGCAAAATGCTAACATCACCCTGCACTGAACCCCTGGAAGCTAAACGTGCCGCAGCGGCGGCACGGGAAGTTGTTGGAACATCATCAGACATTCCAATCATTAACCCACCCACACCCAAACCCCCACAACCTGGCCCGGAAGGGTGATCAGCCTTTGTAGTTGGGTTTATTCGCTCCATTGCACCGTTGATGATGAACCTGTAAATAACCTACAGAGATATATATATATATAAAAAAATATATATAAAAATATATATAAAAAAACACATATATAAAAAAACACACATATATATATAAAAAACACATTAAATCATGATGTGATAAAATATATATATATATATATATATATATATATATATATATATATATATATATATATATATATATATATATATATATATATATATATATATATATATATATATATATATATATATATATATATATATATATATATATATATATATATACATATATATATATATATATATATATATATATATATATATATATATATATATATATATATATATATATATATATATATATATATATATATATATATATATATATATATATATATATATATATATATATATATATAATATATATATATATATATATATATATATATATATATATATATATATATATATATATATATATATATATATATATATATATATATATATATATATATATATATATATATATATATATATATATATATATAATATATATATATATATATATATATATATATATATATATATATATATATATATATATATATATATATATATATATATATATATATATATATATATATATATATATATATATATATATATATATATATATATATATATATATATATATATATATATATATATATATATATATATATATATATATATATATATATATATATATATATATATATATATATATATATATATATATATATATATATATATATATATATATATATATATATATATATATATATATATATATATATATATATATATATATATATATATATATATATATATATATATATTTATATATATATATATATATATATATATATATATATATATATATATATATATATATATATATATATATATATATATATATATATATATATATATATATATATATATATATATATATATATATATATATATAAATATATATATAAAAAATATACATAAAAAAATATATAAAAAAATATATAAAAATACATAAGAAAAATATATACATAAAAACATAACATAAAAAAATAAAGAAATAAAATAAAAATATACATAAAAAATACACAAAAAATTATGCATGGAAAATATGGAACGTGTAACATGGAAAACATACGGTACACCAGTAGCGGGACACTCCAATAAAAGCAAACAAAACATACGGTTCAAAAGTACAATCGTAAAAACACCACCTACTAACAAAAACCCAAACACAATACTGAAGGAACCTAGTAATAAAACATCACAACACGAGGAAAACACTTCCACCCAAAAAAGCACTAACACACACTACCGCAAACAAAACAACAGAAAAACGAAATAGAATCAACACAAACACACCGACACCCAAACAAAAAACTACTCCGCCCCCCACCACAGAGAGAAAAACTGCCACGCCATCTAGTATCGTGAAGGAAAATTCAACATAACATTGACACAGACCGAACAGCACAGAAACACACAAAACTCAATATTCAACACCACCACACACACAAAAAACAATCATAACCCAGCAAACCCTTGGACGACACTAACCTGATCCAACAACAATGTAGCAAAATCCCACCCTACACAACAATATATAATTTCAGGATCTTAGTCACATGGCTGATACACAGTGACAAGCGCAAAAAAACTACTAAAATATACAGGGAAACCAAAATAAAAACCAAATAAGAATAAAATAAAAATAAAATAAAATAAAAAAATGAAAATAAAAATAAAAAATAAAGAAATGAGAAAATAAACAACAAAAATAAAAATGAAAACAATAACTAAAAAGTAAAAAGTAAAGATAAAAACAAAAATAAAAACCAAATAAATGGTTGTAAGATAATAAAGAAAATGGCAAAGGAACAACAAAAAACAACAACACACACAACCGTAAACAAAATGACCAAAAACAGACTAGAAGCAACACAAACACACTGACGCCCAAACGAAATAAATACTACACCCTCCACCACAGAAAAAACCACCGCGCCATCTAGTATCAAGAAGATAAATCCGAAGTAGCATTGACTCAGACCGAATAGCACAGAAACGCCAAAACTTAGCATTCAACACCACCACAGACTAACAACCATAACCCAGCAAACCCGTCGAACGACACTAACCGGAGCCGACAACAACGAAGAAAAATCCAACCCTACAATATATAATCTCAGGATCGTAGTCACATGGCTGAAACACAGTGACGAGCGCAAAAAGTACCAAAATATACAGGGAAACCAAATAAAAATAAAAATAAAATAAAAATAAAAATAAAAAATAAAAAATATAGAAATAAGAAAATAAACAACAAAAATAAAAATAAAAACAATAACAAAAAGTAAAAAGTAGAAATAAAAACAAAAATAAAAACCAAATAAACGGTAGAAAGAAAATAAAAATAAAGAAAAATGGCAAAGGAACAACATAAAGCAACAACACACACAACTGTAAACAAAATGACCAAAAACAAACTAGAAGCAACACAAACACACCGACACCCAAAACGAAAATACTACACCCTCCACCACAGAAAAAAAACCACCGCGCCATCTAGTATCAAGAAGCTAAATCCGAAGTAGCATTGACTCAGACCGAATAGCGCAGAAACACACGAAACTTAACATTCAACACCACCACAGATAAACAATCATAACCCAGCAAACCCTCGAATGACAATAACCCGATCCAACAAGAACGAAACAATCTAACCCTACAACACAATTTTTTAGGATCATAACAATATAGCAGGAACACAGTATAAAGCGCTAAGGACTACACACAGAAAAGCCAAATAGTAAAAAACAGAAAATAAATGTAAAAATAAAACAAAAATAAAATAAAAATAAAAAATAAAAAATAAAAAAATAAAAATAGAAATAACCAAATGACAAAAAAGGAAAAACCCGGCTGCTCAAAAGACGAACAACACACATAAAATGGAAAAGCACTTACCGAACAAAAAACTCCAAATTCGAAAACACACAGGAAGTAACAGCACGTACAGATGAGGAACTCAGCACAACCGTTGCGCTGCACAGGACCGTATACGGCTCCACAGGATGTTAGGCTACAGACTTCAACAATCCGTGTATGTAATAATAGGAAAACACGCACAAAAAACGAAAACAATACGTAAGATAACGTATATCTGGTTCCGTAACTAAAAAAAAGCCGAACACGAAATAAGAAAAGGGAAAATGAGCAAAATACCGCCGCACGCGCAACAACAAAAAACACTTAACGCACCACAATTAACTCTTGTACAGCAAACAATCACAATCAACTCTCATATAGCCAATAGTGACAACAGGGATTAGCTGAACTAAACCACCAGGCTCTGATTCCAAGTGAATAACAATTAATACACTAAGTAATATGTATTAAAAAACTGGAAATATGTTCCGTACAGGATATCAATGACAAGATATAAGAGACAGGAAAACACATAAAAATAAGACGCCGCGTAATCAAACAAACCACACGCTCATACAGCAACAGCACAATAACGCACCAGGTCTCTCCATGACTTGCTATGGTCAAGTAACCAAACAGTCAAACGATAAAACCTGCACAAACGATACACACACAGACAAAAATCAACCGAGTAGAAAAAATACAATCCCACAGACAAAAAAGACACACAATCACGTATACATAAACACTGTAGTTTGAAGTAAAACTCAATTAGATATGATCATTCAATTCAATTCAACTTTATTGAGACTTTCTTTAAATTTGTGTACATTGAAATTAGCGAAACAGATGATATGATAACATTAGTCTGTATGTATAAACTAAAAGTTGTGTTCAGTTGACAATTCACAGCATGTTCATTTGATAGATGAAATATGGGAAAAAAAATTTTTTTTTGTGATTTTACAATGCGAGTTTTGCTCATAACTCTAAAAATGTTTTTGGAAGTTTATTCCTTGATACTTAAAACTAGGTAGCCTTAAAAATACATAACATCCTTAAAATTAATGAGATCTTAAAGATATATATACGTTAAGCATTAACCCCTGTGTGCTGAATTATAATTGGTTTTGTAAAAGGACGGAAGATTGAATGCATTATTGTCGTCTGGGGTATCTTCATTAATGATCCCAATTGGGGAAAGGTAGTGTTGGGATGCCCAACTTGTCCTTCTATGTGTTTCAAAAATGTTTTTAATAATTGTATTGTCGTGATGTTCTACATTAGTTACAAATTTTTTTTGCAGAGACAATGCGTAGTTACAGAAAGGTTTAATGTTTGCAGAGGTGTATATGTATGTGTTTGAATACCTTTTGTTTCGAGATCTATAATTTAAATTAAGACAGTATCTAATTATTTTTCGCTCAAATATTTCTAATTCTTTTGCCATGGTGGGGGAGATTGTGAACCAGATAGGGAATGCGTATAAAAGAATTGGCCGAATGCTGACTTTATACAGCAATAGTTTGGTTTCTACTCTAATTGACTTGTTGTTAAACAGTTTTGTAAACATTCCTAAGATTGTTTTTGCCTTTGTTAAAGTGTTTCTGGCATGTTGGTTAAATCGAAAAAGGGGGTTGAAAGATATGCCGAGATATTTTACGGTGTTTCGGAATGGGATGTTGATGCCTTGCAGATTTAGTTTTAGATTTTTACTTTCTAACACTACTGGGGGATAAGTTTTCCCGGACGAGTTTCGAATGCAGATACTTTCAGATTTGGCTGCGTTAATTGAAATTCCCCAGCTTTTGTAATATGAGTTGATATGGTTTAGATGAGTTTCTAGGTATCCTACTGCCTCGATGGGTGATTTGTCGTGTGCGTATATAAGTGAGTCGTCAGCGTAAAGGATACTATGGGAATTATTTGACTCGTGAGGATAGTCGCTGATTAAAATGTTGTACAGTAGAGGAGCCAGTACAGAGCCTTGTGGGACGCCGGATTGTATTTGAGCAAAATCCGATGTGGTATTGTTGACCACAACTTGAAATTTTCTGTCGGAAAGGAAACTTGAAAGTAATTTTAATATAAATGGGTCAAAGCCAATTTGTATAGCTTTATAGAGTATTCCTTTGTGGAAAGCTCTGTCAAATGCTTTTTCTACATCAAGAAGGACAGCAACGGTGCATTTTTTGTTATTTAAGTTAGAGACAATGTCGCTATGGAATTTTAATAGTGCATGAGAAGTCGAGTGACGAGGTTTGAAACCGAATTGAT
This sequence comes from Physocephala rufipes, assembly GCA_963966595.1. Classification (NCBI taxonomy): domain Eukaryota; kingdom Metazoa; phylum Arthropoda; class Insecta; order Diptera; family Conopidae; genus Physocephala; species Physocephala rufipes. Next base: position 29,706,619 of record OZ016502.1, read on the forward strand.
AATCTGGAATATATTTATCGGTGATATTTATATTCATTTTTTCTTTGATTATTTTTTCGAACAATTTTCCCAAGTTTGATAGTAAGGATATAGGACGGAAATTTGCGACGGTAAAAGAGTTGGATTTTTTTTGTATGGGTATTATTTTTGAGATTTTCCATGAATTGGGAAAATATCCAATGTTTATACAGTTGTTGAATATAATGGCTAGTGCTTGGAAACAGGAATCTGGTAGTTTTTTGATGATATAATTTGATATCCTATCTGGACCGGATGAGTTTTTTGTATTCAATTGTTTTGCTAGATTCTTAATGGAGAGAAAGTCTGTGAAGTGGAAGTTGGAGTTGTTGTTGGAAGAAAGGAACTCGTTGGTAAAAGAGAAAATTGGTGAGTTAGCTCTTTGGGGGGTATTGTTAATTGTGTCGGTGATGTTGGACAGATCCGGGTTTAACGGTATGTTTTCTTTGAATACGTTGGTGAAGTGGGTTTTGAAAATATTTGTTATTGTGTTGGGATCGGTAATGGCTACGTCATTGTGGACTATTTTCTTACAGTATTTGTGCTTTTTATATACGCACTGGTAAATTTGAGAATATGCGTGGGGGCCTGGTTTGATTTTAGAGAGTTTATGATTGAGGATTGAATCTTGGTAATTGTATGTCTGATTTTTTATTAGAATGGAAAGGAGTTTAATTTGAGTCGAAAGTGATTTGTATTCTGGGGTGGTTCTATTTAAGTTGTCGTGAAATATCTTTTTTAGTTGCCTTTGCCAACGATATTTTAATGTATAGAGCTTTTGTATATTTTCTGGGAGTATTGTCTTTTGGTCGATTTTATGGATTTTGAGTGAATGTGAGGAAGCTATGGAATGTATTGCTGATGAGAGAGAGGCTATGTATTCGTCTATCTCTCGAGTGGAGAGATTTCTGAATGGGGGTGGCATAATAATGCCCATATTTGCATCCATATCTTTTCTAAATTGTGACCAGTTGGTTTTGCGATATGAAGTATATGTTTGAGGTGGATTAGTCAGAAATTCAATTTTATGAAACTTTATATGTATGTGTAAAGGATAGTGATCTGAGAATGACGACAATGTTTTGATTTCAATGTTAGAATTTGCGTGATTGGTAAGGTTTGGAGTTAAGAGGAAATGGTCAAGAAATGATGAACCATTTGGGTACGTTGGATTGAGATCACAAAAACGTTGAAATTGTAACGCGTGAGCTTGTAACCAATTTGAAAAGGTATTACCGTTTCTATTGTTTTCTGTGTCGCCCCACGAGATATTTTTGGCGTTGAAGTCTCCGCCAATTATTGTATTATCGTAATCAGATGCGAGGTTTTTTATTTTATTGAGAGAGTCTATTAATATAGAGGAGGCATATTATTTTTTGAAACCAATATGTGTACCACTGACGGGTACAAACTATCGGACGGCAAGGCATCTCGGGCTTATGTGTCTTTAATGTACCATATAAATATGGCAACCCCACATTATGACCCTTAGGATACTGAGCCAAAGCGGCACTAACTTTACGCGGAAATAAAATCCTAGGTGGCTTCTCGGCAGCTAACTGATTGTATAACTCCAATAGATATGAACGCAAACGCAAAAAATCCAACTCTATCTTGCTACATGGCACCCCCTCCTCCGCAACTGACCCATACACCCCGCGACTTATACACCCATTTACCCAAATATCCATCTTCTCATGATACATTACTGTAGTCATCAGGACTGTACTCCTGCCCTTATCAGACTGTACCACGCATATATCTTTATGCGAATCCAAATAATCCCTTGTCTGAGTATATAATAACTGCAATACACGATCCTTTGCAGACACTACATCCCCCCGACCTAACACCCGCATAAATTCGTCAAACACCTGCGTATAGTATAACCTCATCATCCCCTCTGGTCTATGATGATCGGCCATAAAACAATCATGCAAAAAAACCATACTCTCACAAATATCAATAAAATTAGGCACATGAGGTGGCACAAACCTGGGCCCAAAACTTAGCAATACAATTACAGGCTGGGGTACAACTAATGAAGTCAGATTCAAGAAACCACCCTCCACCTCACGCGGCAACACTATAAACTGTGATGCGGCATCCATAACCTGCTCCACATGCCATAAAAATCCTACATCACCCTGCCTTTCATGACCACCCCTATCACTCCCCCGACACTGTGCCTCTGTGCCGCCTGATACACACGCCCCCTTCTTCACAGCAGTTGCTGATGCAGTAAGACTCAACCTACCCATTGATGCAGCCACCCCCCCCCCCGTTGGCAATACTTGACTACACCTCATCTCTTATCTATCTCAACAATAATTCTAAATGTCGTCAACCTTGTAATTAAAATGAAATGAACTTATCACTCTCGTGATCCCCACAATAGTACCATACTACTGAGTAATAAAATTGCTCACATATAAGAAATTATTCATTCACATATCCATAATGCACTCATTATTACAAATAATGTATTGTGCTACGCACATAGGGCTGCACCTGCAGAATGTTTCAAATAATATATAGAGCAACTCGCGGTTATGCATGCGTCTGCGGTTCGACCTTGACGTTGTAAGATGTGTGTACATATACGTGTTGATGTGTGTGGTAATGATGATGCGTGTGCGGGTATATTTGATTGGGTTAGTCCTTTATAAAGGAATGATCAACGGGTGTGCATACATTCACGATGCTTGATGTAACATGGACTGGTGCATATACGTTATACTAGATGTATGTGTGGATGTGTATAATATACGTATCAACATATGATCAGTTAATAACTTAATATAACTTAGAATAATATTCAGTGTTCTGACAGCTGCGGCCAATAATATCTTGGACTCTTATTATTGTTATTACTTTTTGGGGATGCACTTTACAGTCCGCTGGACAATCTGACCACTCGCACACTGATGGTTCGAACCGGGGATGCACCGCTCACATTGGGTTCTATGAATCTGCCACAGGAGTGGGATGTCTATAAATATATATACAAAAATATGACTTTTAATACGGATGCTCTGCCCTGTAGCTCTCTTCCACGGTGTACCAAGGGACGGGCGGCTGTTGTGAGATATGGGTGTGAGAGTGCGTGCGCGTGTGTGCGTGAATGCCGGATGTGTGCTCGTTATTGTGTGTGCATGCCGGAGCGCGTTCACTTGTGTGCGTGTGTGTGTGAGCATATGCATCCTTGTGTGTGTGTGTGCGGGTTTTTTTTTTATTTTTGAGGGGGAAGCATCAAAAGCCAGAGTGCGGGACTTCAACCCGCTAAACCCCCTCCCCCAAGTCTAACAGTCCCCCCGGAACTACCGTTAAGTATACCGTCGGAGGGTAGAACGAGCTGATGCTCAATCGTACGTAACTGTCTTGTAACAGAAAGTCACTAACTCAAAATGTCTCAGTACTACTCGTTAGTTTGTCTCTCTCCTAGTCGAGCACGTTCCAAACGGCGTTGCCGTACCATGACGGCAGCAGACATGGACTTGGCAGCCATCCAAACTTCGTGCGAATCCAGCATACTGGCAATGAGATTGCTTGGTGTGAGCTGTCTACCCACAATATTTCCAAAAACCAATCGCTCATGGTTGAACGCGTGGCACTCGAAGAAAATATGGCGCGCATCTTCTAAAGGGCTTGAGCACCATCCGCAACTGCTAATTATATCGTGCCCGAATTTGCAAAGATATGCACGAAAACAACCATGACCACTTATAAACTGCGTCAGATAAAAATCAAGTTCGCCATGGCCTCTTTCAACCCACGTCTTTATGTCAGGTATAAGCTAATGAGTCCATCGTCCTTTGGTGGAGTTGTCCCAACGCCCCTGCCACTTTGAAATGGTAACGTTAGCAATTTGACTCAATTCCGCACCTGTGAGGCTCCTATTGGCCTCCCTCCTGACACGATACCTCTCCGCAATCTCTTCAGTGAGTAGATCTGCCGGTGGAAACCCAGCTATTACCCCGGCTGCTTCGATAGGTATTGTGCGAAAACCACTGCAAACTCGGAGCGCACACATACGCAAGATACGGTCTAATTTTCGGGCATTATTTTTCTTATTTACGGCCTTTTTCCACACTGGAGCAGCGTAGAAAACAATAGAGAGCACTACTTTTGAGAGAAGCGTTCGGCGCTTTTGGCATGGGCCATAACTATTGGCCATTAATCGGGCTAGAGCTGAATATGTCTTCATCGCTTTATCGCACTCCATTTCTAGATGTGCAGCGAACGATAGCCTATTGTCTATCATAACGCCAAGATATCTGATCGCCGGAAGAGACTTAATGGTAGCACCAATCGACGTTGATCTCTACGAATTCAACCTTTTTCCTGCTGGTTATAAGCACAGCCTCGGTTTTATGAAGTGCCAGAGATAAAAGATTTCTATCTAACCAGCTTTTAACTTGACGAATCACGTCAGCAGCGATGCCTTGTAGTTGGGAAAGCTGTTTGGCTACAATAACGATTGCGATGTCGTCCGCGAATCCAATTATTTTCACGCCCAAGGAGAGAGGTATACGCAAAATCCCATCGTACATGATGTTCCATAATAATGGCCCCAAAACCGAGCCTTGTGGAACTCCTGCTGTAACGTTGAACTCTTTAATACCATCGTCAGTATTATAAATCAGCGTTCTATCGGCTAGAAAACTTTGTATAATTAAATTTAGATATTTCGGCGTATGCATTTGATGTAAGGCCGCTATAATGCTCTTGTGACACGCAGAATTGAAGGCATTTCTAACATCCAATGTTAAAAGCAGGCAATACTCTTTATCACCATATAACCAGCGCGAACCCTCAATAGCTTGCTCAGCGATAGAAATGACCATTTGTAGGGCGTCGATGGTAGAGCGCCCCTTTCGAAAACCGTGTTGCTGTGGCGACAGCCCATTAATTTCATTTAAGTAGCGCAGCAGCCTAGCCTTCACTATGTGTTCAAAAATTTTCCCTATGCAATTTACCATACACAAGGGTCTATACGAGCTGGGCTCCATCGCCGGTTTATTTGGTTTATGCAACAAAACCAACCGTTGAGATTTCCAATTTTTTGGGAATATTTGCTCGCGCAGACATGCTTGAAAAAGCCTTAGGAACAACTCTGGCCTGATGGTGTACGCCAGTTTTAAAATTTCGAACGGTATGCCGTCCGGTCCTGGTGCCTTTTTATTTCCACAAGCATTCAGCGCATCAGACACTTCGTTATAGGTGACTGCCGGGATAGCTGTTTCGTTGTCACTATTTCTCACAGGGCCAGAAGTCAGCACAGTTCGTTCGTGTCTCGGAAAAAGCGATTGAACAACTCTTTCCATAAAAGCTCTATCAGTAGGCACTTGTACATGTGCGGGCTTTACCTTTGACATAACCGCCCTGTAGGCACCCCCCCAAGGGTTTGAGTCCACATCTTCGCAAAGTTCTTTGAAACAAGCATCTTTGCTCTTCCTGATCGCTATCTTAAGTGTTTTACGCGCACACTTGTATAAAGATCGGAAAGTCTGGTACGTATCTGAGCCAATACTACGTTGCTCAATACTATTATTCCACCAGTAAACAGATCGTCGCCGACCGTATTTATGAACCCCTCTGACCATCGAGGCATCACATGCTGTATTAAGGCCTGATGAAAATTGATTTGCCATCTCTTCTGCACTTTCGTTTTGCATATCAACATTTTCAACAAAATGCGCAAACAGCTCTTTGTCCAAAGTGTCAAGTTTCCACCGTTTGACATCCTTATCGCTAGCAATTCGTGCCTCACTGGACCTTGATCCAACACTCGTGATTAAGGCTCGATGGTCACTGTTGGTATACACATCACTCACACACCAAGTAGCGCGCCTAGCCAGAGAAGTACTGGCGAACGTTATGTCTATCATCGACTTTCTGCCGTTTCGCTCAAATGTATGTTCGCGACCATCATTAAGCAACACGACATCCAGGCGAGCACAAGCTTCAAGCAGAATTCTTCCTCTTTCATTAGTATGCCAGCTACCCCAATCAGTGGCCCAAGCATTGAAGTCACCACCAATAACACAGGGGGTAGTACTACGTGCGTCTCTAACCAACTTATCAATTACATCTGCATACTCTCTAACTGTTAAACTTGGTGGACAGTAACAGCTATATATGTAGGTCCCATCAATGTGCGGGTGTGTGTGCGGGTGTAGGTATGCGTATGTGTATATACAATGATGTTAACTATTTCTACTATGACCTACCTTATATATATGCTTGCTGGCTGTGCAGCTCTATACTGTGAAGGCCTTTCCCTCTAGGGAGGCTGTTTGCTTGCTGTCTTTGCTGATCCGTCCATTTGATGCTTCTGCCTGATGGCCGCTGCTGGTCACTGCTTGCTGGCTGTCACCTTCTATGCAGTGTGGTTCTTTCTGTTCTCGATTTGTGGTTTTGCTGTTTGCTTGTTGCTTCTTCGCTTGCCTTGCTATCTGGTGCCGTGCCAACTAGTCGGTGATGACCCACCTCCAAGGTGGCGATGCGTGATGGCCCTGCCCAGCTACTGTTGCTGTTGTTGTTGCCGCAATAGGCCGTCCTCCCGCCAGAGAGCCCCTGCTCACCGCATGCACTACTAATCAAGAAATAAAGCCATACCCTTAATTCATCTCTTATATTTTCATATTTTCACACTTTGAATTAATCTACCTTACCCCTCATCCTAAAATTACCACCCTTCATCTTTGTCAATTTTATTTAATTTTAATTCACCTTCATTCCTAAATTTATCCCCATATTTTGATCTGATCTAACTTAAAAACCCGTTTTCATTGTATTTTACTTTATTATTATTATTTTATTTATTTTAACTTAGCTTATTCGATCTAATCTAACTGGTAATTTAATTTCTGATCTTACTTTTCAATTTTATTTGATTTTATTTGATTTATTTGATTGTATTAGATTCAATTTGTTCTCATCTTGATTTAATTATTTGACTGATATTTTAACTTAGACTGAATTATTTAATTTAATTTATTTTGATTTGATTTAACTGTTAATTTAATTTTGATTTACTTCTCAATTTTATTTGATCTTATTCGATTTATTCTTCAATTCTATTTAATTTTTATTTGACTTATTTGATTTGGTTAGATTTAATTTGCTCTCATCTTGACTTAATTTGATTTGACTGATATTTTAACTCGGATTGGATTGATTTAATTTATTTTGATTTAATTTATCTGTTAACGTAAGCTTTGATTATTTTTTCAATTTTATTTGATTTATTTGATTTATTTGATTTATTTGTTTTAATTTTGTTCTTACCTCGATTTAATTTAATTTAATTTTACTGATATTTTTAACTTAGATTGAATTGTTTTAGTTTATTCTGATTTAATTTAACTGTTAATTTAATTCCTATTGATTTTATTATTTAATTGTCAATTTTATTTGATTTATTTTGATTTATCCAATTCTATTGGATTTAATCTGTTCTCATCTTAATTTAATTTGACTGATATTTTAACGTAGAGTGAATTATTTAGTTCATTTCATTTTGATTTAATTTAACTGTTAATCTAATTTTGATTCTATTTTTCAATTTACTTGAATTTTATTTGATCTATTTGATTTTATTAGATTTAATTTGTTCTCATCTTGATTTAATTTAATTTGACTGATATTTTTAACTTGGATTGAATTATTTTAATTTATTTTGATTCAACTTAACTGTTAATTTATTTTGAACTTATTTTCAATTTATTATTTTCTCTATTTATCTATTCTTCAATTTTTATTTTTTCTATTTATTCTGATTTTGTTTTGATTTATTCTATTTTATTAGATTTAATTTGTTCTCATCTTAATTTAATTTGACTGACATTTTAACTTAGATTGAATTGTTTTAGTTTATTTTTATCTTGATTTAGTTTAACTGTTAGTTTAATTGTTGATTTACTTTTAATTTATTTGATTTGTTTCAATTTTATCTGATTTTATTTTGATTTATTCGATTTTATTAGATTTAATTTGTTCTCATCTTAATTTAATTTGACTGACATTTTAACTTAGATTGAATTGTTTCAGTTTATTTTTATTTTGATTTAATTAAACTGTTAATTTAATTTTTGATTTTATTTATTTTATTTTATTTTATTTTATTATATTTTTTATTTTTTATTTTTCAATTTATTTTCATTTATTCAATTTTATTCAATTTTTATTTGATTTATTTTGATTTACCCGATTTATTAGATTTAATTTGTTCTCATCTTAATTTAATTTGACTGACATTTTAACTTAGATTGAATTATCTAGTTTATCTTGATCTAATTTAACTGTTAGCTTAATTTTTGTCTTTATTTTTCAATATACGTGAATTTTATTTGATTTATTTGATTCTACTAGATTTACTTTGTTCTCATCTTAATTTAATTTGACTGATTTTTTAACTTGGATTGAATTTTAATTTATTTTGATTCAGCTTAACCGTTATTTTTTGATTTTATTTATTTTTTAAATTATTATTTTCTATTTATTTATTTTTCAATTTATTTTTCAATTTATTTTGAATTTATTCGATTCATTTGATTTATTGGATTTAAGTTGTTCTCATCTTGATTTAATTTAACTCGACTGATATTTTAACTTAGATTGAATTATTTTAACCAATTCTGAGTTAGTTTAAACTGTTAGTTCAATTGTTGATTTTACTTTCGATTCTATTTGAATTTATTTGATTTGCTTCAATTCCATTCGATTTCATTTAATTTATTTGAATTATTTTATTTTACTTGATCCATTTGATTTATTAGATTCAATTTGTTCTCAGCTTGATTTAATTTGACTGATATTTTAAATTAGATTGAATTATTTAGCCTAAAATTTGATTTGAGTCGACTGTTAATTCATTTTTTGACTTTATTTTTCAATTTACTTGAATTTTATTTGATTTATTTGATTTTATTAGATTCAATTAGTTCTCATCTTGATTTAATTTGATTAGACTGATATTTTAATTTGGATTGAATTATGTTAATTTATTTTTATTCAGCTTAACTGTTAATTTATTTTGATTTTATCTTTCAATTTATTATTTTTCCATTTATTTTCAATTTATTTTTTCAATTTATTTTGATTATATTTGATTTATCTGATTTTATTGGATTTAATTTGTTCTCATCTTGATTCAATTTAATTTGACTGATATTTTAACTTTGATTGAATCATTTTAATTTATTTTGATTCAGCTTAACTGTTAATTTATTTTGATTTTGTTATTTCTCCATTATTTTCAATTTCTTTTTCAATTTATTTTGATCATATTTGATTTATCTGATTTTATTGGATTTAATTTGTTCTCATCTTGATTTAATTTAATTTGACTGATATTTTAACTTGGATTGAATTATTTAACTTATTTTGATTCAGCTTAACTGTTAATTTATTCTGATTTTATTTTCAATTATTTTTTCCATTTAATTTCAATTTATCTTGATTATATTTGATTTATTTGATTTTGCTGGATTTAATTTGTTCTCATCTTGATTTAATTTAATTTGACTGATATTTTAACTTTGACTGAATTATTTTAATCTATTTTGATTTACTTTAGCTGTTAGTTTAATTGTTGATTCACTTTCAATTTTATTTGATTTTATTTGATTTGTTTCAATTTTATTTGATGTATTTGATTTAGTTGATTTTATCGGATTTAATTTGTTCTCATCTTGATTTAATTTAATTTGACTGATATTTTTACTTAGATTGAATTGTTTTAATTTATTTTACTTGATCTAATCTAACTGTTAATTTAATCTTTGATTTTACTTTTCAATTTTTTGATTTTATTGATTTGATTTGATTCGATTTTATTTATTTGATTGTATTAGACTCGATTTGTTCTTATCCTGATTTAATTTAACTTGACTGATTTGATTTATTCGATTTATTAGATTTAATTTGTTCTCATCTTGATTTAAAATTTGACTGATATTTTAACTTGGATTGAATTTTAATTTATTTTGATTCAGCTTAACCGTTATTTTTTTGATTTTATTTATTTTTCAATTTATCATTTTCTATTTATTTATTTTTCAATCTATTTTGAATTTATTCGATTCATTTGATTTATCGGATTTAAGTTGCTCTCATCTTGATTTAATTTAACTCGACTGATATTTTAACTTAGATTGAGTTATTTTAACCAATTCTGATTTAGTTTAAACTGTTAGTTCAATTGTTGATTTTACTTTCGATTCTATTTGAATTTATTCGATTTGCTTCAATTTTATCCGATTTCATTTAATTTATTTGATTTATTTTATTCTACTTGATCTATTTGATTTATTAGATTCAATTTGTTCTCAGCTTGATTTAATTTGACTGATATTTTAAATTGGATTGAATTATTTAGCCTAAAGTTTGATTTGGGTCGACTGTTAATTCAATTTTTTTGACTTTATTCTTCAATTTACTTGAATTTTATTTGATTTATTTGATTTTATTAGATTCAATTTGTTCTCATCTTGATTTAATTTAATTAGATTGATATTTTAATTTGGATTGAATTATGTTAATTTATTTTTATTTTATTCAGCTTAACTGTTAATTTATTTTGATTTTATCTTTCAATTTATTATTTTTCCATTTATTTTCAATTTATTTTTTCAATTTATTTTGATTATATTTGATTTATCTGATTTTATTGGATTTAATTTGTTCTCATCTTAATTTAATTTGACTGATATTTTAACTTTGATTGAATCATTTTAATTTATTTTGATTCAGCTTAACTGTTAATTTATTTAATTTTATTATTCCTCCATTATTTTCAATTTATTTTTCAATTTATTTTGATCATATTTGATTTATCTGATTTTATTGGATTTAATTTGTTCTCATCTTGATTTAATTTAATTTGACTGATATTTTAACTGGGATTGAATTATTTAGTTTATTTTGATTCAGCTTAACTGTTAATTTATTTTGATTTTATTTTTCAATTATCTTTTCCACTTAATTTCAATTTATCTTGATTATATTTAATTTATCTGATTTTGCTGGATTTAATTTGTTCTCATCTTGATTTAATTTAATTTGACTGATATTTTAACTTTGATTGAATTATTTTAATCTATTTTGATTTACTTTAGCTGTTAGTTTAATTGTTGATTCACTTTCAATTTTATTTGATTTTATTTGATTTGTTTCAATTTTATTTGATGTATTTGATTTAGTTGATTTTATTGGATTTAATTTGTTCTCATCTTGATTTAATTTAATTTGACTGATATTTTAACTTAGATTGAATTATTTTAATCTATTTTAATCTATTTTGATTTAGTTTAACTGTTTAGTTTAATTGTTGAATTTACTCTCAATTTTACTTGAATTTATTTGATTTGTTTCAATTTTATTTGATTTATTTTATTTGATTTGATTTGATTTGATTTGATTTTATTTGATTTAATTTATTCTCATCTTGATTTAATTTAACTTGACTGATATTTTAACTTAGATTGAATTGTTTTAATTTATTTTATTTGATCTAATCTATCTGTTAATTTAATCTTTGATTTTACTTTTCAATTTTATTTATTTTATTGATTTGATTTGATTTGATTTTATTTATTTGATTGTATTAGACTCGATTTGTTCTTATCTTGATTTAATTTAACTTGACTGATTTGATTTATTTGATTTATTAGATTTAATTTGTTCTCATCTTGATTTAAATTTTATTTTATTTTTATTTTATTTTTATTTTATGAATTTTTTACTTTCAAATGATTCAGTTCATTCCAGTTCAATTTATTTCGATTCGATCCTATTTGGTCCAAGACTATTTTAGCTCAACTTGGTTTATTTCAACTCAATTTTACTTTGCTTCGATTCAGATCGACCTAACTCGAATTGACTCAGTCCGATCCGGTTCGGTCCGATTCGATTCATCTTGATTCAATATATTTTTTCGATCCAAATCAATTTATTTTCGATTTATTTTCAGTCTGATTCAATTTATCTCAATTCAATTATTATTTATTATTATTAATATTATTGATAGTATTGTTAATTATTATAATATTATTGATAATATTATTGTTGTTATTATTATGTATTAGTATTATTTCATTTTTATAATTTATTATATTACCTTTAGTTTTTTTCTATTTTGTTCTTCATGTTCTTAATTCAATTTCTTAATCCATCTTATTCTTACTCTATCTTTATTTATTCATTTCTATAAAAATTCACCTGCCTACTGCCTGCTGCCTGTAGCTATTTCTGGGACCCATAAGGGCCGTTATGTTGACTGCTACCGTGTTAGGTACACTCAAATATACCTACCCTGGCTTTGAATAATTGCCGATCGTAGTGGCTCGTATCTTTCCAAATATCTATTAATGATTGGGGGAGCCCACAGGATATATGCTGCCGAATTTGTCCTTCCCGACCTTGCAATGGACCCGATATGTAAGAGGCAATCTGAATAATACTGTGCAGTTCCTATGCACTCGATCATGCGCAGTAATATATATATCATCTACTTACCTGATCCGCTTCACGGGGGCCCTGTTTGTTGGAATGCTGTGGTAGTATGGGACGAACCTTAAGCTTCACTTCCTTGGGAAACACCTCTGGTGCTGCCTCTCCTCTCTGCCAATATATATGTGTGGTTTTTGTCTCTTGTGACTGTATACGCGTGGTCCTGCCTAGTTGACTGGCCAAAATGAAATGATGCAATCCCTGTTGCATGCCGTTAACATCCAAACCGACGCCATCTCTTCCTCTTCTCCCTCACCATCCACACTTGTTCCACTAAGCGTTGCCACCTAAACCACCCTATAGGTCCAGATTTTTACTCGCCCGTATAAACACACCTTCAGACTCTTCCCCCAGCAATAAAAACCCCCCTGCCCCTTCCTATTGAGCCTACACTAGACAATAATGACCACCGACACCCATGCCCCTGCAGTCACCACTTCTCATACTTATACATGGTCATATTCGCCCCCTTCGTTTTACATGTCCACATTTCACCCACTGGGTATTTTCTTATATCTCCACACACTGCCCACCTGTTCCGTGCACATTCTTCGCACACTCCCGCAGCCTCTGCACACCTTTCTAAAAATTTGCATTTTCACATATTCTTCATACGGCCCTCACGGCTCACGTCCTCACATCCGTACAACATATACCACGTTTTTTTTCACACTTTTATCGGATATACCGTCACCCTGCATTTACCTCTACACCTTTACCTTCTATTTTCATTCTCTACATCCACTGCCACATCCCATGACGGCCCCAAACTAGCAACCCTATGTTTTCCATCTATTGTCACAGCTACTCAACTATACAGCCTAGTCAAATACAAAACACATGGTGCAGATATACCCCACCACCATTGGTCCATTTTTTCAAACCATCATGTCTTGTTACATACGATATGGCAACACTGCTACTATGTGGAAGACAAAAACCTGCAGGACACAAATTAAGCAAGATGACAACACACACAATCTAAATAAAATATGGACGCCCCCATAGTAGCACCAGTTACAGACCCTAAATTACACATATATGAACTCACCACACTGAATGATTTGACACTTATCCTCATACCTCACCGGCCCTTATACTACACCTTTACTTAGACCTCATTTTGACATCCTCAGTATCCACACCACATATCACATACAGGGCGCACCCAATTATACATTATATACCATACTGCTGCCACCGAACACTGACACACCTGTCATGAACACTCATTTTACATCTTACCTTTCTAACATGAATATACCCACTCACATCACACTACCAGACCCCCATTTTCTCTAATTACTAAACTACTACCACAACACTACTGTCCCAACACTTGCCCTACCTACATGCACCAACATTACGCCCACACCCATTTATGACACTCCTTACATTCCACCACTACCTACCTACAGTGACATCTAGTGACATAGATTTATAACTGTGAATTAACCCTTTGACATAGCCATGAAACAACCCCCCCTAGCCATTGAATTTAAACAACTGCATCCGGCATCCATTCGCGTTGTTATTGGCGGTTTATTTTATTTTTCATTCAATTCTACATCTACCGTGTGATCTTAACTGATATTTAACCTGACTTCTGGTACATTTTGCCCACCGTGTGATTACATTTCAATAAATCAAATTAACCCATCTTCCGGCATCCATTCACATTGATATTGGCAGAATTGAATTTCTGTGTGTTTCATATATAATAAAAGCCCAAGTTATATGCTGATGTTGCTACAATGTATTATATAATAATGAGAAGAAAAACAGAATAGCAAGACGGGAATGGGCTGGAACAGCGAATATAAGGTAACATAAGAATAAAATTAATAATAATATATCAATATATCCGACAAATATAGCTGCCTATGGATATGCATATGTATATGCATCTGTGTGATGATGTGTATGTGTGTATGCATGTTGTGTTTGTACGTGTGTGTCTGTGTGTGTGGGCGTGTGTGTATCTGGATATGTATGTGTGTGTTTATGTGTATGCCTATCAGAATCACCATTTTTACTTTTTTGAGGAATATTCTCAGAATTTCCCTCAATGGATTTCCAATAATCCGCTTAGGATATAATTCTCTAACAATACTCTCTATAATAACACACACACACATGAAAAAACGACACAAGCAAACTAAAAAATCTTCGGTTTCCGAGTAAAACCAATAGAATGCATTGAGAAAACTTTTTCCACATAGGAGAAGACTCTCTCATTCACCATAGAATAGGTTGCATCAACCCCAAGAGATGCAATAGCTAAACATCTGAACACCTAAAACCACAAAAACTCCAACTGATGAGCTCTTTGGCCGGAGCGAAAAGCTTATTGGTAGCCCCTCTGTACCTTTACGGTAGCATATACACCACACATTCACCACACAAAACAAAACAATGCAACCCAACCCAACATACTTTATGTTGAAGTAGTTGCCGTTCTCTCATTGTTTGGCTCAATCAGCAGCATTAATCTGATTGATTGAATTGGTTATAACTGACCTAAGCAGTATGTTGTCACAAACTACTGACGGGTCTGAAGAGCTTGTTAATCAATTGGCGTTCTGCCTGCCCCAAACCACTCAATTGATAAAAGAATTCAAAATATCAATTTTCTAAGTTACAATTTTCTAAAAGTAAACCATACTCACCTCATCTTGCCAATTTATCCATGGCTATGACTACAAAGTTATCCGAATCATTTAAGTGAAAAGACAATTGAAGCTATTGTTCTCATTTTGCTTTATTAACGTTTTTATTGATTGTATTTTTTGATGCTTGCGTCTAAAACTATCATAATAACAACATATTATGCTATTATTGTATATTGTACACTAGACAAATGATTATATATATGCATGGCTTTTACTCTACTTGTGTTTCTTTATCCACATTCGACATAATAACCTTTTACAATACTATTTTCACTCATACCTTGCCTCACTGTCGTGTCCTCCACTACCGCTCCTACTACACCTTACATTTATTTGAAAATAATTTTCTTCAATTCCCTATTAATCTTTCTTATTCATCTTCTTGGCTAATATCACTCAATCTAATCCATAATCCAGCTGTTATATAAATATATTCATTACACTTTATCCTCACCATTAATTTAATCAAACTTACCTCCATTTATCCCCCATTCCTTACCTTCCATCCCTCAATCCCAAACTGAATATTAAAAAAAACCTTTCCATAAACCAACCCCAATCTTGTTTTATTCGTTGTCATCTCATTTGCCCTTTGCTATCATACCATTTGTTCTCTTACTTATACTTCACTATTATATTCTTCATTCATTTATAGCTACCTTACTGATACTTCAGGGGTATCTTTGACGCATTTCTAATCCATATTTATTCAATTTACTAATTTTATTTTATTTCACCCAATTTAAAAACACTATTCATTTTATTCACACATTTACTCATTTCATTTTAATTACCTCAACTCATTCTTACTGATACGTCACAAACATCTACTCAAAATTCACTTTCAATTTTTATTCTCTTAATCCACCTTATGGTACTTCATTTTACGTTGTCAAACTTTCCAATTCTAAGTCAGTTGCATTGCTTCATTCATTTCCGGTATACTCTAATCTATTTTCAAATCTTCCAATTTCTTAATTCACTCTACCATACCTCATCTTACTCTTCAAAAGCCTTTCGTTTTTTCAACTCTTCATTTTAATTACTTGTATTTACTTTAATGCACCTTAATCTACTCCAGTTTACTTTAATCTACTCCTTGTACGTTAGACTGTCCAATTTCTTAAAAATCACCTCAATTCACTTCATTTTCACTTTTCAAATTTTTCGATCTTTCAATTTTAAAATACTTGCATTTATTTAATTCACTTTAATCTACTCTAATTTACTTTTATCTACTTCATTCACTTTTCAAACTTTTCAATCCTTTAATTCACCTCAATTTACTTCATTTTACCTTTCAATTTTTTGACCTTTCTATTCACCCACCTTAAGTTACTTCAACTTACCTTTCATATGTTAAGTCACTGATATTCATTCAATCCACTTCATTTACCTTTCCAGACTTTATGGTACTTGTATTTACCTTAATTTAATCTACTTCATCCATTCATTTATTTATTTTTCAATAAAAAAAAAACCTCGTCAAGTTAATCGGCCTCACCTTCATTTATCTCTCATACCTTACCTTCCATCCCTCAATCCCAAAACTGCATATTAAAACAACCTTTCATAATCCGACTCCAACCTTGCTTTATTATTGACATTTCATTTGCCTTACATTTTTTTCTGAATATACATTTTTTCTGAATATACATTTTTTTCTGAATACATACATTTTTTCTGAATATACATTTTTTCTGAATATACATTTTTTTTCTGAATATACATTTTTTCTACATACATTTTTTCTGAATATACATTTTTTCTGAATACACATACATTTTTCCTGAATATACATACATTTTTTTTCTGACATACATACATTTTTTCAGAATATACATTTTTTTCTGAATATACATTTTTTTTCCTGAATACACATTTCTCCCGAACTTAACTTTTATTTGTACTAATTTATTTATTCTTTACCTTATTTTTACCTTTATTTCCACCCTTATTTTACCTTTTATTTTACTTTAAGCTATTCTTTCTACCTTTATTTATTTTATTTTTTACCTTTATTTTTTCTACTTAAGCTATTTTTCTACCTTTTCTATTTTTACCTTTATTTCCACCCTTATTTTTACCTTTATTTTATCTTTACCTTTTTATCTTTTATTTTTACCTTTATTATTATTATTATTTATTATTTTTTACCTTTGTTTTATTTACTTTTTACCTTCAATTTTTACCTTATTTTATTTTTATTTATTTTATTTTACTTTAAGCTATTCTTTCTACCTTTATTTTATTTTTACCTTTATTTATTTTCCACTTAAGCTATTTTCTACCTTTTCTACTTTTATTTCTTATTTTTATTTTTATTTTTACCTTTATTATTATTATTATTATTATTATTATTATTATTTGTTACACTTTCTCCTTAATGGGTAATTTCAAGTACATTCTGGAGACCTAAGTCCAGGCAGAATGCACATTCTTGGTTTATTGCATGTTAAGGAATTTTCGGGCTAAGTTACATATGTCTAGAATAACACTCTTCTGCATAATATCAATCACGCTACTCTGTAGTCCCAATTGCTTTACGTTTTCTGTTAGAGTCTTTGGTATAAGGCCTTCCGTACTAATTATAATTGGAACTATCTGTACTTCATTTAATTTCCAGTTTTTCTTAGTTTCTACAGCCAGTTCCTGGTATCTGCTGCATTTCTCGTTATAGGTGCATCTGATGTTCTTACTTGCAGGTACAGCTACATCGATGAAGATTCCTTTGTTTTGCTTTTTATCTATCATTGTTATATCCGGGCGATTATGTTGTCTTGTATGGTTTGAGTATATAGTGCGATCATAATAGATTTTGACATTTTCATTTTCTTCAATAGAATTCGGTGTATACTTATAGTAAGGCACGTTTTGGCCTGAAATCAGTCCGTACTTTCTTCGCAAGCTTTGATGCAATATCTTCACAACATTATTGTGCCGCGTCGTGTATTCCGTCTGAGCTAAACACGAACACCCAGACAAAATATGATCAATGGTTTCCGGTTGACTATTGCATCTTCGGCATTTATCATCAATGTGTTGTTTTAAGACAAACTTTTTATAGTTTTTTGTAGGAAGCACTTGGTCTTGCACAGCTATAAAAAACCCTTCAGTTTCGCCAAACAGATTTCCATTTAGCAGCCATTTGTGTGACATATATTGGTCAACATAATCTGCGTGGAGGGATCTGTAGTACCGTCCGTGAATTGGTTTTATGGCCCACATTTGCTCTCTTGCATTCTTATCTATAGATGATTTTTCAACTTCGCCACTAAGGTTTAGTGGGGTATAGTTTTTATCTGCCTCACACATCACACTAGCTAGTTGGCTCGTCACAGATTTCCGAAAGAAATACTCCCGAAGGGCTTCTACTTGATTATCATGTAAAGTTTGTAAATCAATAAGACCTCGACCACCTTCCTTACGAGGTAAAGTCATTCTTTCAGAACATGTTTTTGGGTGGTGGAATTTGTAATTATACAGCATTGTTCTTATTTTGGGTTGAAGTATTTCTATATCAGTTTTTGTCCAGTGAATCACTCCGAAACTATATGTCAGTATCGGAATAGCAGAGGTGTTTATTGCTTTAATGAGGTTCTTACCTGTTAGATTTCTCTTCGCGATTTTGTGGATGCGACCCTTGAATTCACTTATGAGTTTCTCTTTAACATTTTTCTGATTTATTCTCTTATTCTGAGCAAAGCCAAGATATTTGTAGACGTCGCTTTCTTCCATTTCTCGTATCGGTCGGGGGTCTTTATTACAATTATCCAATTTAGATACTTTGCCTCTGATAATACTAATCGTTGCGCATTTTTCCATACCAAAATTCATACATATGTCTCGGCTAAAAACTGACGTTATTTTTATAAGTTCTTCCAGAGCCTTTTTAGTTGAGGCATAAATTTTCAAGTCATCCATGTACATCAGGTGACTTATCTTTTTCTCGCCAGAGATACCTTTTAAGCTGAATCCATATCTGGTGTTTCTGAGGAGATTACCAAGTGGATTCAAGGCAATACAGAACCATAACCATTATTATTATTATTATTATTATTATTATTATTATTATTATTATTATTATTATTATTATTATTATTATTATTATTATTATTAATTATTATTATTATTATTATTATTATTATTTTATTTATTATTTTACCTTTGTTTTTATTTACTTTTTACCTTCATTTTTTATCTTATTTTATTTTATTTTATTTTTATTTTTATTTTACTTTAAGCCATTCTTTCTACCTTTATTTATTTTTACCTTTATTTATTCTTTCTACTTAAGCTATTTTTCTACCTTTTTCTATTATTATTATTATTATTATTATTATTATTATTTTTATTATTATTATTATTATTATTATTATTATTATTATTATTATTATTATTATTATTATTATTATTATTTATTATTATTATTATTATTATTATTATTATTATTTTATTTATTATTTTACCTTTGTTTTTATTTACTTTTTACCTTCATTTTTTACCTTATTTTATTTTATTTTATTTTATTTTTATTTTACTTTAAGCCATTCTTTCTACCTTTATTTATTTTTACCTTTATTTATTCTTTCTACTTAAGCTATTTTTCTACCTTTTTCTACTTTCTGAATATACATTTTTTCTGAATATACATTTTTTCTACATACATTTTTTCTGAATATACATTTTTTCTGAACACACATACATTTTTCCTGAATATACATACATTTTTTTTTTGACATACATACACTTTTTCAGAATATACATTTTTTTCTGAATATACATTTTTTTCCTGAATACACATTTCTCCCGTACTTAACTTTTATTTGTACTAATTTATTTACTCTTTACCTTATTTTTACCTTTATTCCCACCCTTATTTTACCTTTTATTTTACTTTAAGCTATTCTTTCTACCTTTATTTATTTTATTTTTTACCTTTATTTTTTCTACTTAAGCGATTTTTCTACCTTTTCTATTTTTACCTTTATTTCCACCCTTATTTTTTCCTTTATTTTATCTTTACCTTTTTATCTTTTATTTTTACCTTTATTATTATTATTATTTATTATTTTTTACCTTTGTTTTATTTACTTTTTACCTTCAATTTTTACCTTATTTTATTTTTATTTATTTTAGTTTACTTTAAGCTATTCTTTCTACCTTTATTTTATTTTTACCTTTATTTATTTTCCACTTAAGCTATTTTCTACCTTTTCTACTTTTATTTTTTATTTTTATTTTTATTTTTACCTTTATTATTATTATTATTATTATTATTATTATTATTATTATTATTATTATTATTATTATTATTATTATTAATTATTATTATTATTATTATTATTATTTTATTTATTATTTTACCTTTGTTTTTATTTACTTTTTACCTTCATTTTTTTACCTTATTTTATTTTATTTTATTTTATTTTTATTTTACTTTAAGCCATTCTTTCTACCTTTATTTATTTTTACCTTTATTTATTCTTTCTACTTAAGCTATTTTTCTACCTTTTTCTATTATTATTATTATTATTATTATTATTATTATTTTTATTATTATTATTATTATTATTATTATTATTATTTATTATTATTATTATTATTATTATTATTTTATTTATTATTTTACCTTTGTTTTTATTTACTTTTTACCTTCATTTTTTACCTTATTTTATTTTATTTTTATTTTACTTTAAGCCATTCTTTCTACCTTTATTTATTTTTACCTTTATTTATTCTTTCTACTTAAGCTATTTTTCTACCTTTTTCTATTATTATTATTATTATTATTATTATTATTATTATTTTTATTATTATTATAATTATTATTATTATTATTATTATTATTATTATTAATTATTATTATTATTATTATTATTATTTTATTTATTATTTTACCTTTGTTTTTATTTGCTTTTTACCTTCATTTTTTACCTTATTTTATTTTATTTTATTTTATTTTATTTTTATTTTACTTTAAGCCATTCTTTCTACCTTTATTTATTTTTACCTTTATTTATTCTTTCTACTTAAGCTATTTTTCTACCTTTTTCTACTTTCAACAGTATCTGTTTTTGCCGTCTCATTGTGGCTGCTGCAACTTGCACTTGCTGCGTCTTGTTTTTGTGGCGAGCGTTGCACATTCATTTTAGTGTCGGGGTCACCAATGTAGTTTGAAGTAAAACTCAATTAGATATGATCATAGTTGTATAGAGCTTTTATTCATAAATCGTTTCTCGATGCTCTCATCTCCCATCCAAAGTCAAAGCCGGCTAGTTTCGTCTGCTTTTTATCGACGCCTCGTTAAGTTCTTTTAGTGTTGCAAACTACAGGGTGCACCACATCTACTCTCCCCTCAGTGACAACGTTAACTGCTTGAAGTAAACGAAACTACTTTTTTTCGGGAATACGTCCTCAATGGTACTTGTAGTTCCTCCGGATTTTTTTCGATGTAAGCAGGTTTCAATCTTTCAACTGATATATTTTGTGGAGTTCCCTTAATTTTGATCTTGAAAACGCGGTCGTCTATTCGTTCTAAAATTTCGTGCGGGCCGGAATACGGTGGTTCCAGTGGTTTTTTAACATGGTCGCTTCTTAAAAACACGTGAGTGCTTGTGTAAATGCCTTTGTGAACAAATGCTGTTTTCCTGTTGTGGTGTGAGGCAGGTACTGATCGTAATTGTTGCATGTACTCACGAAATCTGCTCAGGAATAAGTGTGGATCAGCCGGCGATTCTTCATCCGTAATGAACTCTCCTGGTAAACGTAGGGTTATGCCGTATACCATTTCTGCAGCCGACGAACCAATGTCCTCTTTGAATGCTAGCCTGAGTCCCAATAAGACCGTTGGGAGTAGCTCCAGCCATGTGAACTTCTGGTTGCACATCAAAGCAGCTTTCAGAGAACGGTGCCAGCGCTCAATCATACCATTTGATGACGGATGATAGGGTGTAGTCCGAATTCTCTGCGCTCCTATTAGTCGAGTGAGTGCGTTGAATAATTCTGACTCAAACTGAGTCCCTTGATCTGTTGTGATGACTTTGGGTGCTCCAAACCTCGAAATCCATGTAGCGAAGAATTTCGTTGCCACTGTTTCTGCTGACATATCTCGTAACGGTGCGACTTCCGGCCATCGGCTAAAGCGATCAATCATGGTTAGACAATATTTATAACCCTCGCATTCTGGGAGTACTATTAAATCGATGTGAACATGGTCACAACGCTGATCTACTGCACTGAAGGCTTTTGGTACGAGATGGTTATGTTTCGTAATTTTTGCTCTTTGGCAACTCTGACATGCACGCACCCAAGCAGCTATATCTTTACGCATTGAAGGCCATATATACTTGGAACACAGTTGCCTTGATGTTGACTTTGTGCCCGTGTGTGATAGTGAGTGAACAGAGTCAAAGATTTTTCGCCTTAATGACGATGGAATATAGACGCGCATTTGATTTGTTGATGATTCACAGAAAACTTCTGTCTCGGGTTGTAATAATAATTTGGTAAGGCGTAGGGATGTGTTCCCTTCTATGTTTCGCAATTCGTCATCTACTTCTTGGGCCTTTTGTATCTGCTCGAGTGTCACTGCCACTGGCATGCTTATTGCACAAACTCTGGACAATGCGTCGGCGGTGAAATTGTCAGAGCAGGAAACGTGAACTATTTCTGTTGAGAATTCGGCGATAAAGTTTAGATGACGTACTTGTCTAGGTGTTGCTTTACTTAATTTTTGACGAAAAGCAAAGACCAGTGGCTTGTGGTCCGTCTTAATAACGAAGCTGCGTCCGTCGAGGATGTGGCGAAAGTGTTTAATTGAAAGATATACAGCTAGTAGCTCTCTGTCGTACGTACTGTAATTTTTCTGTGCCGGCTTCAGTTTTGCTGAGAAAAAACCCACAGGTTTCCACGTCCCCTCACTGTATTGATCAAGATGCGCGCCAACTGCAGTGTCTGAGGCATCGCATGTTATGCATAGTGGCGCATTGGGTGACAGAAATGTAAGCATTGTTCCTTTTACAATGCTGTTTTTGCACTTTTCAAAAGCATTTTTGAGTTCCAAGGTCCACTTTAGTGGAGTTTTGTCACTTTTTTTAGATGCTTTGAAAAGGCTATTGAGTGGCGATTGAATTTGCGCCGCGTTTGGGATACATTTACGGTAAAAATTTAAAATCCCAAGAAATCGTCTTAAATCTGCAATGGTCTCTGGTAATGGATAGTTGATTATGATTTCTATTCTATCCGTAGGAGGTTTTAGTCCTTGCGGAGAAATATGGTATCCAGGAAACGTTAATTCGGAAGTACCAAATTCGCATTTAGATAAATTGATTGACAAGCAAGATTCTCTAAGTTTACTCAATACAGTGTGGATATGTACTTCGTGTTCTTTTTCACTACTTGACATTATTAGAATGTCGTCAAGGTAGCAAAAAACGAAGTCCATATTTCTGAAGATTGTGTCCATATATCTTTGAAACGTCTGTGATGCATTTTTTAACCCAAAGGGCATTACAATAAATTCAAATAGCCCCATAGGAGTACAGACTGCTGTCTTGCAGATGTCTTCCTCATGCATGGGTATGTTATAATAAGCCTTGTTTATATCGATTTTGGAGAATATGCTCTTACCATGTAACTTCTCGCTGATGTCATCAATGTGTGGCACTGGATACCGATCCGGTATGGTGTTCGCATTTAATTTTCGGTAATCTCCGCAGGCTCTCCAGCCGCCTGTCTTCTTCTTTACTATGTGAATAGGGCTGGCCCACGGACTGGAGGAAGGGCGCACCGCACCTTGTTGTAAAAGCGACTCGAATTCATCTTTTATTGCCCTTAGCTTTTCCCCCGTATATCTTCGGAAACGATCAAAGATAGGCTGACAGTCGGTTACTATGCGATGTGAAATTTTCGTTCGCGGCAGTTGAAAGACCGTTGAGATTGTCACGTCGATAAACTCCCTTATGATTTTTTGTAATTTTGTTTTAGCATTGATAGTGGAAATATTATAATTTTCCGCTGGCTGCAGGATTGCCATTGAGTATAATCTAGTTAATGGATCTATAAGTTTTTTTGCTTTTAGGTCAATAAGCAACCCAAAATTCGACAAAAAATCTGGTCCTATAATAGCAGTTTTCACATCTGCAATTAAAAAGTTCCACTGAAAATCACGTCTGAGACCGATGTTAAGTGATAAACGTTTAGATCCAAATGTTGAGATTTTTGTATTATTTGCTGCGAATAACTGTAGACTGTCTGGTTTATAGTGTTGCTTAGTTTTGATGAACGATATTGGTAAAGTGGAAACTACAGATCCAGAGTCGATCAGAAAGGTTATGTTATTAATGCGATCTCGTATGTGCAGACGCAATTCTGCAACGCAGCTTTTATCACCGCTGTCGTCTGCTGCTAGAATTGACGACAGCGGGATTAGTTTTCCTGGTTTCCAGTATTGAATTCACACGGTGCGATACATTTTCTTGCGGCTCTGCCAAATTTAATATGAAATTGGCAAACTTTCTGCGTCCTGCGTATAGGACTTTTGGTCCTGCTATTTGATCGTGTTCTAAAGGTTCGCCGTTCGCTGTCACATTCGACTTTTTCACGGTTTTCCGCCATTTGATTGATGAATTTGCTTACGGTGTTTTCCAGAGCCACTATTCTGTTTTCGATTGATTGCAGTGTTTTAACGTTAATGCTGTCACAATGTGGATATGTATTGGATGATGAAATCGTGTGTACTGATGTAGAATTGTCCATTATTTTATCTGCAATTTCTGCTAATTCCGATACATTTTCAGATTTGCAGGCAGATAAAATGCATCTGACGTTGTTCGGCATGATCTGCAACCACAAAGTTGTCAATGCTTCGGAAGTTATATATGAGCCAGCCAGGTTGCTCATTTCTCTTAGAAGCTGCGTTGGCCTTGCGCTGCCTAACTCCATTCCATTCAGCAACTTTGCCAGTTGTTTTTCCTTGGAAATTCCAATGCGGTTTATTAATTCTTTTTTTAGTTTTTCGTACTTGCCTGTAATTGGCGGATTCTTGGCAACGTCCGCAACTTGGCCCAAGGTTTCCGGATCCAAGGATGTAATAACCGTATAGAATTTGGATGCGTCCGAAGTTATACGACTGATATGAAGAAATCCCTCAATTTGGGCAAACCATAACTCCGGATCTGAAGACATAAATCTTGGAAGTTTGGGCAAACCCAGTGTATCCACATGTGGTTCAGTATCTGTTTTTGCCGTCTCATTGTGGCTGCTGCAACTTGCACTTACTGCGTCTTGTTTTTGTGGCGAGCGTTGCACATTCATTTTAGTGTCGGGGTCACCAATGTAGTTTGAAGTAAAACTCAATTAGATATGATCATAGTTGTATAAAGCTTTTATTCATAAATCGTTTCTCGATGCTCTCATCTCCCATCCAAAGTCAAAGCCGGCTAGTTTCGTCTGCTTTTTATCGGCGCCTCGTTAAGTTCTTTTAGTGTTGCAAACTACAGGGTGCACCACAACACTAAGAAGACAGCGCCACCTAGGGAAAATGAAGCGCATAAAAAAACACAGGAAAACACAGAAACCAAGTAGGCAATACACAAACACAACAAAACCCAACGTAATTACAACAACAGCATGACAGACAGAACATCCAGTTTCGCGCAAACTTCCACACAATGGCGACCGACGTGAAAGACCAAACGGAAGAAAGAAAAAAGAAGAAAAAAATAAGAAAAATAGAAACAGTTAGTAAAAAAAGTAAAAAAAAGGGAAAAAGTAAAAAGAAAAGTGAGGAAAAGTGAAAAGCCGGGAAAAGTAGATGAAAAGTACGAAAAGGAAAACAATATGAAAGAATCAAAAAGTATAGAGGAAAAGTGAAAGGCACACACAAAAAACACAGAAAAATACACACAAAAGTCCACGGCAAAATTAACATAAGCCTCAATCGATGCATAAGTGAAAAAAATGAAAAATGAAAGAAATGAATGAAAAAAATGAAAAAATGGTAACCAAACGTAACAAACCAAGAACAAAAACGAGGACTAAAAAAGAAAAAGAAAAGGAAACACAAGAGATGAATAGGAGGGATGACCACAACCGCGAAAACTCCGAACCCGGAAACAATGAGACAACAACAACAATAAAAAATCCCTCGCCGTGAACAACAACATCATACAAACAAACAACAAACAACAAAAAATGCTAAGTCGGAGCGCTAGCCAGGCTATCTAGCGACCCAAAAGACAAATAAATATAATAATAATGATAATAATAAAAAACATATTGAGAATCTAGCAAATAAGGTAGCCTTTCAATATTCTAATGCAATAGGCACACATTCTTTTCCTAAAAAAGAAAAAAGAGAAAAAGAGAAAAAAGAAAGAATAAAGAAAAAAAGAGAAAATAAGAAAAAAAGAAAAAGAAGAAAAAAAGAAAAAAAGAAGAAGAAGAAAAAAAAGAAAAAAGAGAAAAAAAGAAAAAAGAAAGAAAGAAAGAAAAGAAGAAAAAAAGGGAAAAAAGTAAAAGGAAAAAGAAATAAAGAGAAAAAGGGAAAAAGAGGGGATGGGCATACCCCACAATCATGCGGGTCTTTTAGACCAAAACATCTTCTCCAGCCCAACACAGGGGCCCTATGAAAAAACAGGCCACCAGTGACCGCAAAATCTAATATTAAAACACATCACTACGCAAACGAAAACAACACACAATACAGTCACACATACACGTAAAAGATAGAAAGTAAAACGCTAGAATTGTCGGAGTATTTCCAACACATCAGCTTCTGATAAAAATTGGAAACACATCCATAGGATCGAATGTTAATTCCAAATACATCCTAAGATCCAAATATAGGGACAGAACAAAACACAAAACACACACAAAACAAAAAACCCAACTGATGAGTTCCGTGGCTGGAACGAAAAGCTTCTTGGCAGCCCGTTTGTACCTTCACGGTAACATAAAATAACTCACCTACCACACACGCACTACACAAACACAACTATTCAACTCAACCCAACATGATGTATGTTGGGGAGGCTGCCGCTCTCTCATTGACTAGTTAACTGGCCAAAAATGGACCGATTGAGTAAACAATTGGCCGACCGAATCAGTGAATAATTAACTTAGTCACTGGCAGGTTAGCTTGGTGATCAATTGGCATCTTGGTTGTTTGATTATTCAATTGATTAAAATTCTAAAATTCTTATGATAATGTTTCTCGATCCATTGTGTCATTTTGTTTGGGGCTGAAACCGGAAAGGTGTCAAGTAGATGTTTGGAGTGATTGATCGATGGATTGAGTGACTGATGGAGAAAATGATTGATGGTTTGAGTAAGTAGTTACTTAGCCATTTAAAAAAAAAGAGTGGTTCCATTTTGGTCCCAATCCATTAATTCACCTGAAACTGATTTTATACTTCTATTTCTGTCTTCCATAGCATTTTTCGGTTTTTATCCATTTTCTACTACACTTCTATACTATTACTACATTAATTATATGGCTTATATATGTGAGTGTGGGTGTGTGCATGTATGTGTGAAACCGTGCACGCATGCATGTATTCGCGTTTACACACATATCGATCTCTATGTTTATTGATTGAAAATAAACTACATTACTATATTAGATATCTTAAGATATTTTTAATAGTATTCCACACCACCTACACATTTGATATCTTTTCCGGACTGCACATGCATTCCGTCGTGATCATTACAACAACGATTGTATGTGCCTCCTGAGAATGAGAACCCCATCAAAACTGTTAAAAACCTTACAATTTAATTGTCACTCTAATGGACGAGGTTCCCTCTTCATTCATCCCTTCTACACTTTATCGAATTTTGTCTCAACTACCTTGCTGCTCTTTTCAAGTCACATCATTTACCATCTTCAAAAATTTATTATAAAAACGATATGTTTTCATGACATATATATATATTTTTCCTAGTTATATATTTCTTCACAGCTATACATCTATGGTACAGTAAAAATAAAATTTGAAAAACCCCACACCATCTCAATCCCCACCAAATCTCAAGAAAAAAAACACACACTACTCCAAATAAGTTTAAGCAGGGATAATTAACAAACTTCTCATACTTCGAAAGAAGTTTTAGTATTCATTAGTATTTTCATTTAATGTTCAGTTTACATCAATAACCTTCGGTTGTATTAACGATGGATGCATGCGCAAGCCCTGAAAAGAACCCCAATTTTGTAATTTAGAACCCCAAGGACACCTTGATGGACAGATTTATCATTATATCAATTAATGACATTAAATAACATATACTTCTATTAAAATGAAGTTGCTTCTAATTAATGCCAAGACTCTAGGGTAAATATCATACCACAAAAGCTTAAGCAGGGATAATTACATCTTCTCTCAACCAAAAGTTATGAGAACTTTATTATTTTGTTACAATTTTTATTTTCGAATTCTCAGACATCTGATTTTTCTTTGATTGGTGTGACGAAAACTTTTCGTGTACAATCATCAACAAATGTTAACAGGTAACGCGATCCAGAAAAAGATTTTAAATGTAGTGGGCCCATGACGTCCGAGTGCACAAGGTCCAGCTTATTTTCAGTAAGCCTACCAACATCGTTAAACGAGTTTCGTGTCTGTTTACCTTTTATACAAATAATGCATTTCGTTTTGCTGTCATTAGTAAACTGCACACCAACCGAAGCATTTTTTACATTATGTAAATACGGATTACATACAGTCACTGTCATTAATATTCGGTTTTTTAATTTGGACTTTTAAAAGTTTAAATTTTAAGAAAAAATAGAACAAAAACAGAAATGCTGGCTTTGATTGTAAATTATATATATTTCGAGATCAAAATAAACTTAATTTAGAGTTCTAAATATTAATTAAAATTTATAAAAATTAGCAAAAACTTAAAAACTTAAAAAAATTAGGCTTCATTAATATTCGGTTTTTTCAAAATGTTGGAAATTATTATTAAAAGAAAATTAAAATAAAATATATTAATATCGTGTTGGATAGCCGTTATTTTTTATAACCTCAGAAAGACGGTTTGGCATATTAAAAATACATTTTTTCAAAAAATCAACTCCAATTTTATCCCATTCTTCCTGCAGCCTTATTTTTAGTTCTGTTTTCGAGGAAACGGGATTTTTGCGAACACGGCGATCTAAATGATCCCACAAATTTTCAATGGGATTCATATCAGGAGATTGAGCCGGCGTATTTATAACCTTCGGGCAATTATAAAGGAGCCATTCACGCACAATGTGGGCTTTATGTTTTGGGTCGTTATCTTGGTACAATTTAAAGGTTGATAAAATTCCCATTTTTTCGGCGGATTGCCTTAAATTCTCTCTCAAAATCTTTAAATAAGAATCCTTGTTCATTGCTCCTTCGATAAACACCAGATTTCCGACCCCTTTTGCTGATATGCAACCCCACACCATTACGTGTCCACCTCCGTGCTTCACTGTGGGAGTAATATTTTTGCTTTTCATCTCCTCATTGGGTTTCCGCCAAACCATAGTCTTTCCATCGCTTCCAAAATTATTAAACTTGCTCTCGTCAAGGAAAATAACGTCTTCCCACCAGCTTGCATCTCTTTTTATATGCTCTTTAGCAAAATTTAGCCTATTGTTTCTGTTCCTCAAATTTATAAAAGGTTTTTTTCGGGCAACCCGACCATTGTATCCTTGCTTTCTGATGGTGCGACGTACTGTTGATTCTGAAACAGTCTTTCCAAATTCAGCTCTGACTTCGCTTACAATTTTAGGAGCGCTTAAGCGGGGATTGACCTTGATTTTTCTTACAATATGGCTTCCATCTCGATCAACTTTTTTGGCTGACCAGTCTGTTTTATGAAATCAATTCTATTCTCGTTAACATATATTCTAACAATATCACCAACAGTATTAGGCTTCATATTCAATATTTCAGCAATATTTTTATATGTTTTGCCTTTTTTGTAATGAACAATAACTAAATTTCTTTGCTCTAACGAAGTATTTTTCCCTTTCCGACCCATTGCGGTTTGTAGCAAAAAAATGTGACAATGACAATGCTTCTACAGCTAAACTCATTTGTTTGACTTTAATTAATGTGGGATTCCCCATTTTACGAACAATGTGTATGCATTTTTAGAAAACAGCGATGTATTTATGGGGGAGAAGCGAATACCGAATATTAATGAAGCATTAATTTGTTTAGTTATAAGGTTTTTTTACTTAAAAATAAAAAACCCTTGAATTTTAAAAAATACTAAATAGTTCAAAATATGTCCTAAACACATATATTTGAGAATAAAAAAACATTAGGTAAAATCTATCATTTTCATAGCATTTTTTTTTTTTTTTTGGTTTTTAAAAGTCGATAACGGATACCGAATATTAATGACAGTCACTGTATATGCTCCAGTCTTCTATGCCAAAGTACAAAATTATCATTAACTGCAAGCGCCATTTCTTTCGTAGTGTTTATGTTGCAATTTAAACGATACAATTCGTTTTGTAAATTTGCGACCGCTAGCAATTTGTTTTCATTGTCAAATATTTTGCACATTTGACCTTCAAAATTGACTTTATTTCCATTTTTGGTAAGTTGTCGGACTGACAGCAAATTAGCACATAGTTGTGGTATATACTCCACGTTCTTTATGGTTGCATTCGTATTTTTATTACCGATGATCAACTGCATAGCGACGTCGCCGGTGGCGTCGACGTTCAGCTTACTGTTATTAGCAACAACGATCTCTTTGCCTTTTACATCTTTGACATTCTTCAATATTCGCTTGTCATTCACCATGTGTGACGTCGCTCCAGAATCGACATACCATAAAGATGAGTTTTCGTTATTAGCTAGAAAAGAGCGAGCAAAGAGTATTTTGTTGCCTTTTTGCTTTTTTTCGACAAATCCTTTGCCTTTGTTTGGGCAATTTTTGCTGAAGTGGCCTTTCTGTTTACATGTATGACATTTAAATTTCGATTTGTGTCTTTCTTTTGAGAAAAGGACACTATCGTCATTTTCATTATCAAATTTTGCGTCTTGCAACAACAAATTTTTCACATTGTCAATAGTAAGGTTCGTCTGAGAGTTTTCAACAGCCATAACAAGTGAGCGGAATTCGTCCGGCAAACCGGCAAGCATTAATGACGCTGTTATTTCCTCATCGATGTTGAGGCCTGCGTTTGTAACCTTCAGCGACGTCATGACCATTTTATTCACATATTCTTGCATGGATTCACAATCAGAAAGCTTAAGGCGCACCAACTGCTTTAACAACTCCACCTTTCTAGTGAGTCCTAGAAGTCCTAGAGTGAGTCCTAGAGTCTTCGTAAGCAGCCATGAGAGCATCCCATGCTTGTTTTGCAGACCTTGCTTTCGCTATGTGAGCAAAATTGCGTGGTTCAATCATCAAGGTTATCTCTGCGAGCGCCCGTTCATCAAATTCGGCATCTTTATCTGTTGATTGGCTTGACAGACCTTTATTGACCATTTTCCAGCATCCCTTGAGAACAAGATACGATTGAGCATGCCGCTTCCAAACGTCAAAATTTTCGCGACCACGTAACTTCTCAAAAGGAAATGAAAGCGCGTTACTTGTACTCATTGCGAAAAAATAACGAATTGGAATTACAAATTATAAAAACGAGATCGATTTACTTTGTTTAACAAAAATCAAACGCTTTTTTTTTGAAACCACGTGTTCTGGGCCCATAACCTATTGTTAATTCAATATGACGAATGAAAAAAATGACTGATCAGGTTGAATTGTCTTACAAGAGTGCGTGTATTTTATATTGCTCTTTTCTCATTACACGGTGAATACATGGATGCAGTGTTGCCAGGTGTATAAAATAATTATTCAATTACAATATATATATATATACTGCAGACGGGCTGTGACTATGCTCTGATGGTTCTTTTTTAATTTTGTGGGTATGGTCGTTTAAAACTGTTGTTACACGTTTATTTTCTTCGCAAATCCATCTAAATATCACGCCGCGATTACTTTCCAAGTGGTAAACAAAACCGTCCACAACTAATTTTCCTTTTCCTTTATTTGATTTAACTAACGAAATATTCATTTTGAATTTCTAATTTATTTCAAATACAATATATTTTGCATTTCAAATACAAAATAACTGAAACAAATATCATTTGTGATATTCTTTTCAAAATTTTTTCTAGGCCTTCTTTGTTTTTGAAGCAGAAGTAAAGTGGCATCAAAACATTAAAAAAAAACATACATAAAAAAGTATACAAATAAAAGCCTTTGCAAATATGAAAATTTAAAAATGTACCTTATTTATTTGCGCAAATAAATAAGGGACATTTTTAAATATTCCATATTTTTTTCCAGATTTTTTTTTTCAAGATTTTTTTTCAAGATTTTGTGTTCCAGATTTTGTATTCAAGATATTGAAATTCAACATTACGCTACCAACCCGTGATAATGTAACCAATAGCAGCAATAGCAGTGCAGTAGGAGTAATTATTTTTAAAATTGTAAAGACGTTCCTTCCTTCCCTGACGTAGAGGAGAAGTATTCGTTTTGTGAAAGAAGTGCAATATATTTTTAAGGAATGGCGTTGGGAGGGACATGAACAGAACGAGGCAAGACGTCTTAACTGTTATTATCATCATTTAGAATAAATACACACACAAGGGTCTTTGCTGCTTCGTCCTTTTTAACTTCGGCCGTAGCCTGAGAGGCTGTCGGTATTACATGTTGTTGTATCACCATCGTCATGTTCTGTAGCATTTCGCGGAGTTCGTCTATTTGCGTTTGCATACTTTCCGCCTCAACCACTACCTCGTTTGAGCACAGTGCTTGACTTAATCGCTGTACTAGTTCACGTTTCGAACCACCTGTGTGTAACTCACTCTCACGCAGCAGTTCTTTAAGCTGTTCAATTTTTAATGTGTTTATTTTCACGCGCTTATTCATTGTTATTTCCTCGTTTATTTCATTTTCGCAAACTTCTTTATTTTGTACTATCATTAATGTGTGTAGTTGTCACCTTTTTTGTTGTTTTCTTGTAGTTTAAGCGTATCGTTCAATTTTCGTTTAGTTTACTATACCCACGCTTCGTTGAGTTCTAATTGCGAACCCTCGTTTTTCCGAACAAAGAAAAAGAGTCAAAACTCGTATACTATTTTATGTTTTATCTTTTTCCACTTTTTATCATTTACGTTTTTATTGAGATGTTACGAACCGTTTATTATTAGCTTTTCGTTTGTATATAGTTTAATTCCAACATTACCGGTTTTTCGTTTAGGCTTCATAATCCCACTTCTGAATTGTAAAGTTTAATGAGTTATTAAATATGTTAATTCAACTTCATTTATTAAATTCTTCCGACAACCTTTGGCACATTAACAATACGAAAACTAAAATAATTGAAGTGTCTCGGCGAACTACTAGCTTGCAACTGAATCTTGCTCAGAGAGTTTTGCATGACAGTGTTGAGTACTTGACACTCCTTAACGCCCAGAAAACCAATTAGGCAGACGCTTGACTCGCTTCGATCTACGTGGAGTTCTGAGATTCTGCGTCGAAAATTCGGACGAATCTTCTTGTTTTTCCAGTATAATCAGTGCATCGGAAGTTGGTGACACATCGCAGCTTATTTCTGGACTCGACGAATTATCTCCCAAAAAATTTGACGATGGACTTGGAGAGTTTGACGTTGAGATTTCTTGTGAAACCGGCGGTGTTGTGGTCATCTGCTCTGCTGCAGGATTATTGGAAACCGGCGCTTTCTATTCGTTGGCCACAACTGGCAGATCAGCTTCGAAAACTCGGCTCCGAACTTGGTCAACGTGTCGTTTAACTATTTGGCCCGATTTGACTTGGACCTTATATGAAACCGGACCAGTTGGCATTACTATGGATCCTTCAATCCACTTAGGACCAGATGAAAAATTCCGAATCCAAACGGGTTCATCTATTTTAAATGTTCTTACTCCAGTCACAACAGTATTTTCGGGTGACAATTCTTTGGGTGGATGAATTTTATCGAAATAGGTCCTCAGCTGACGGTTATACAGAAACTCTGCAGGTGAATGTCCCGTTGTTGCATGAGGTGTAATATGTTGAGAAAAAAGAAATCGTGATAATTGCAATGTGATATCAATTTTAGGCGGTAATTTTTTTAAAAAATATTTTGTTGTTTGGACCATCCGTTCTGCTTGACCATTCGACGATGGATTATACGGCGCACATAAAATTTGCCGTATAAGATTTTTCTTCAAAAATTCTTTGAACTCCAACGACGTGAAAGCGGTACCGTTGTCGGATGCAATAGCATCCGGCAAGCCATGAGTTGCAAACATGGTACGCAGAAATCGTACAGTTGATTGTGACGAAGTTGCAGGAACATCCGAAACTTCCAGCCACTTGGAATATGAATCGACAACAATTAGAAACAGTCTTTCATTAAACGGTCCAGCGAAATCTATGTGTAAGCGAGACCATGGGGTTTTTGTCGTTTCCCAAAAATGAATTAGTGCCTGTGCATGGTTGGCACAGTTTAACTACTCTTTCAATGTCTGTGTCCATATTAGGCCACCAGATGTAGCTTCGAGCTAATGTCTTCATCTTAACGATGCCTGGATGGCCAGTATGCAAAGCGATTAACACCGCTTGTCTACAATTTGGTGGAATAATTACTCGGTTACCCCACAGCAAACATCCCTTAAGAGCTGATATTTCGGTTCGGCGAGAAAAATATGGAAATAGTTGGTCCTGAAGATTGAGTTTATCGGGCCATTCCTTAACGCCCAGCTGAGAACTTTCTTCATTCCAGGATTTTTTGAAGTTTGAGAAGCGATTTGAACCGCGTCGATTAACGGTTCATCCAAAGTTTCAATCATTAAAATTCCTTCGTCAACCGCAACGTTATCAGAGTAGACTGGAAATCGACTGAGGAAATCGGCGTTTAATATTTTTGGTCCAGGTCGATATGAAATTTCGAAATCGTAGGCATATAGAAATAACCTTCTTCTAAGCATTTGGTTTGAAATAATAGCTGGAGCAGGCTTAGACGTATTAAAAATACCGAGCAAGGGTTTGTAGTTCGTAACAATCGTAAGGTTTCGGCCATATAAATAATCGTGAAATTTTTTTTAATCCGGAAATAATAGCTACCGCTTCTTTATCAATTTGAGCGTAATTGCGTTCTGCTCTGGATAAAGTGCGAGAATAAAATGCTATCGGCTTTTCTGAACTATCAGGAAAACGGTGGTTAAGTACTGCTCCGATGCCGTAAGGTGAAGCGTCGCAAACGATCGTATTGGCTAGCTTATTATCAAAATGCACTAAAACGCGATCAGAAGTTATAATACTTTTAAGATTATTAAAAGCCGTTTGATGGTTTTGTGTCCAATTCCATTGAGTGTTTTTATCAAGCAAACGATGTAAAGGCTCAGCGACTGTAGCTTTGTGAGGTAAAAATACATGGTAAAAATTCAACAACCCAAGGAAAGCCTGTAATTGCTTTTTGTCGGTAGGAGCTGGTGCGTTGTAAATTGCATTTAATTTCTTTTCGCTAGGCCTAAATCCGAGCGCATCAATTTTAAAACCAAGAAAATCAATTGATGGAACCCCAAAACAGCATTTACTTTTGCTTAGACGGAGTCCAGAAATAAGCAGTCGTGAAAAAACTTCCTCGAGACGTAAACCGAGCTCCAACTCGCTTTTGGCCATGATGATAATATCTTTCGTGTAGCTAACGGTATTTTCCTGGGGGAAAACGGATCGGTTGAATTGTTGGATCCAAATGAAGTGATACTGGCGGTCCAGTACAACACCCAAGCACCTCAGCGAATAACTGCTGGTACTTAGAAATGACGCCATCAAGGTTTGTAGCAGAATTTAGATAATTAACGCCTTGGATGCTAATGCCGGGGGCACTAAACCAGTCGCAGCCAAAAATATTCTGCTGGTTACCGTTCACAATTAACAACGGAAGATTTTTGCAAACTTCGCTTTTGAAAGTAAAGTAGTTTATTAATCCAATGTTTAATTTCGACTGACTACATTCTACCTTCGGTGTTGCCACCTAAATACTTATGCATCGGTGCTGCCATCCAACACCCCTTCTCGATGCATCAACCCAAATCTTTGGACAAGTTTCGTAAACTGTTGTTTTAGTAAAGGCTTAGTCAGAACATCTGCTTCTTGATTATCGCTGTCGATATAGCTCAAGTGAACTTCTCCGCTGGCGACCTTTTCGCGAATAAAATGGTGTCTTACATCGATGTGTTTCACACGCTTAGTCTCCATATTCAATGCCATTTTTATGCAGCTCTGATTATCTTCATGCAAATAAATGATATCGACTTCTATATGCAAATCATGCAGTAATCCACGAAGCCATATACTTTCTTGTAAGGCCAAGGACATGGCGACATATTCGGCTTCAGTGGTTGAGCAAGCGACTACTTGCTGTTTCTTTGAAGTCCAACTGACTACGTTGCCGAATATTTTGAACAAAAAACCGCTTGTAGACTTGCGATCATTTTCGTCTGATGCGTAGTCTGCATCTACAAATCCTACCAAAGGTTTAGCGTCGATATGTTTTCTGTAAACCAATTCGTTGTCAGCTGTTCCCTTCAAATAACGTACGACTCGTTTCGCAGCCTTCCAATGTTCTTCACCTGGTGTATCTTGGAAGCGACTAAGTTGAGATATGGCGAAGCAGATGTCTGGTCTACTACTTAGCATAATGTACATAAGTTTTCCTATTAATTCTTTATAGGGTACATTAAGTTTTTTACAATTTTCAATTTTTGTTAACTTAATTCCTGTTTCCATAGGTGTAGCTATAGTTTTACAATATTTCATATTTAGGAAACCAAGTAACTGAATTATGGCCTTTTCTTGTGACATTTTTAAACAATATTCTTCTTTTATAAAGTTAATTCCTATGCCTAGAAATTGATCAAATTCTAAGGATTCTTTCATTTCGAATTCTTTGGCAAATAGATTCTTGATCTCTTTATGTTGCTTTTTATCTTCACTAACTAACAAAAAATCATCCACATAAAGCACTAAGTAAGTGATTAAATTGTTATGCTGTCGAACGTAAATACAATAATCATGTTGTGATCGTATAAAACCAATTTTTGACGCAACATCGTGGAATTTTTTTATACCAGCACAATGGCGATTGCTTAAGCCCATACAAAGATTTATGCAGCTTCAAAACGTGGTCACTCTTTGCGTCCATACCCTGGGGTACTTCCATATAGACGGTTTCATTCAGCTCACCATTTAGGAATGCCGTGTTAACATCCATTTGGGTGATTTCGTAACCCTTGTAGACTGCAATTGACAATACTGTGCGGATCGCTGCAAGTTTAGCAACTGGTGTGTATGTTTCTTCGAAATCAACACTGTATTGTTGCTGACATCCTCTGGCAACAAGTCGCGCTCGATATGTACAGGGTGCTCCATTCTTGTCAGTTTTCAGTTTAAAAACCCATCGACAGCTTATTACTTTCATGTCAGGAGTTCGTTTAACAAATTCAAAAGTATTATTCTTCTCCAAGGAACTTATTTCGTCGTCGATAGCTGTACGCCAAAAAACTTCATCGGGCCTACTTTGTAATTCGTTAAAGGATTTTGGTTCAACTGAAACATTGAACTCCGAAAGATTTATTTGCTCAAAATTATTATTATATTGTAACTTGCCTGGGGCTTTGCGCACCCGAACACTTTGTCTTCCAGGTCCAATAAAATGTTCGTAGTGCGCTTCAGATGACTCTTCATCACTCGCCGACAAAAAATCTGCGTCACCACGACTGCTACTTACAGATTCGTCGTCCGCTGCCTCTTCACGATTATCATCTGCAACGTCTTGATTTTCATCGCTTTCGTTGTCAACATTGGGCTCATTTGGAATTGCCCCTTCTGAATATGTGGTGCTCTCAGCAATACACCAATCCTGTGCCTTATCCTCGGTATTGTGAGCTTTAGCTTGCTTGAGAGGAAATTTGGTTTCATCAAATCTCACGTTACGCGCTACTGTGATTTTTCTTGTAGATAGATCCCATAAACGATAACCATTTACTGCATAACCAACCATAACCATCGATTTACTTTTAGAGTCGAATTTAGCTCGTTTGTCCTTTGGTTGCAGAACATACGCTTGACATCCGAAAATTCTTAATTTGCTAATATCCGGCTTTATGCCATACCAAATTTCTGCTGGTGTTTTATTATCAACACTTTTTGTAGGGCTTCGATTTAAAAGGTACGTTGCTGTTAACACGGCTTCGCCCCACATATAATTTCTCATTCCTGATTCGATAAGCATAGCTCTACCTTTTTCTACAACGCTCCGGTTAAAGCGCTCTGCGACGCCGTTTTGCTTTGGGCAATAGCCAACAGTTGTCTCCAATTGGATTCCATTCGTTGCATAAAACTTTTGCTGTTCATTAGACAAATATTCTCTGCCTTGATCACATCGTAAATGTGCAATTTTGCTATTAAATTCTGCAGTTACTGCCTTTTCGAATTTCTTAAAAGTCGCGAACACATCTGATTTTTGCTTAATCAAATATATAAAAGCAAAATGACTGTAGTCATCTATAAAGCTCACAAAATATTTGTAGCCATCATGAGAGGCTGGTGAAATTGGTCCACACACATCTGTATGAATTCTTTCTAAAATTCTCGTTGTTTTCGGCCTTTGCTTTTGATATGGGAATTCAGCTTGTTTGCCCTTTATACATGGAACACAGTCAGCTTTTTCTCTATTTTTACCAAATCCCATCACCATATTCTTATCTTTGAGTTGGCTCAAATATTCTTGGTTTATATGACCTAACCGTTGATGCCATAGCTTATTTGAATCGCTCATATAAATATTCTCATTAGCCAAATGTGGCTCCATTTCATACAAATTATTAATTAAATTTGCGTACGCTACTGTCTCTGATTTTTTCTTTATTATTACCTTTCCATTTTCAACAAAAAACAATTTTAACCCCTTTTCTTGGAGTGATTTGAGCGATAGCAAATTTGCTCTTAATTTTTTTGAATAATAAACACATTTCACACTTATGTTTTTTGTTTTTCCATTCACAAGCGTATACCCTTTAAAATCTCCAACATGTGTTGCTTTTATTTTTCCTCCTTCTTCTGCAGTGCTTATTTCCAATGGTTGATCTAATTGTTTAACATTAGACAATAACGCCAAATTATTTGTCACATGACGTGTACTTCCTGAATCCAAGTACCATATGTTCGGTCTGGCAATACCACTCTCCATCATAAAAGCAATTGCGCTGCTCTCGCGTTCGTTTTGATTGTTGTATTTGTTTCTCTTTCTGCCTGCACCTTTTGCTTTATTTTGTGGACAATTCAAGCTCTTGTGTCCCTTTTTTTGCATTTAAAGCATTCTCCGGAAAATACAGCTGCATATGAAATTTGATTATAAGCAACATTGTTGTTGTCTTTAATAGCTTTTTGTCTCATTTCTTCATTAAGTAAGCGTGATTTTGCATATTCCAAGGTCAAGGTGTCGTCTTGCAAGTTTTCCAGTGCCGTTATTAACGGTTGAAATTCCTCTGGAAACGTTTTGAACAAATAATAAATGCATTCGTTTAGCTCAATCTTAGCGCCGGCCGCACTTAATTCACGTATACATTCATCGAATTTGGTGAAATGAATCTTCATATCACTACCCATGTCGTATCTTAAACGATCCAAACGAGTTCGAAGCATATTCTGCTTGGCCATGCTCGTGCCCGAAAAAACTGAATTCAAGGAGTCCCACATCTCCTTAGCAGTTGCCTTGCCTTTGATAAACTCCAAATGATTATCGTCGACCAAGGATATAACCAAATTCTTGGCTTTAGCGTTTTTGTCCGTCCACGATGCTGCCGCAGCAGCTTCTTCTGGTTTAACGGAAACCAAAACGTCTAGCACACCTTGTGCTTCAAGGAAATTTTCTACTCGATATTTCCACGAATCGAAATTTTTGCCATCAAATGGCTTTATTTTTGCAAATACGAGTTCCATTACACTGGGCAGTACTGGGCCCATAACCTAAAGTAGTTTATTAATCCAATGTTTAATTTCGACTGACTACATTCTACCTTCGGTGTTGCCACCTAAATACTTATGCATCGGTGCTGCCATCCAACAGAAAGTAACATCGATGTTAGTTATTCCAACTACTGGAATGTTATTCCTTTGGAAATCTACAAGTCGAAGGTCGCTGTGGCGAATGAATGGCTGCTTATTCGGCCACACCGAATCGAATTCGTTTGACGACATTATGGTGAAACTCGATCTCGAATAGATTTCAAAATTACAGTGTCGTTTATTTATATTGGTGATATCTGATTGATTAAATGCGGCTTAGGTTTCTCGGTACGTTTTCTAGAAAACCTGTGTGAAGAATTAGAACGGCAAACTCGTTTCAAATGACCCTTAATGCCACATGAAGAACATATCGAATCTTTGTACGGACAATCCCACCGATGGTGTGCACCATGACAGCCGTTACAGGGCTTGGTTGATGCCGAATCAAGAAAATTATTACTTGTATTCCGCTGTTGCTGATTGATGTTGCTGTTGCTGTTGCTGAGTGACGAATTTCGTTTTGATCCTGTATGGCAGCTTCGACAGTTGTTGCTCGACTTATAACTTTTGACAGCTCTAGATCGTGCTCAGCTAGGAGAGACTTTTGAAAGGCTTCGTCTCGAAGTCCACACACCAAACGATCGCGCAGCATTCTATCCAGTGAAGCATTGAAATTGCAATCAATGGATAGTTTACGCAGAGCCGCCAAATAGTCAGCAAATGTTTCGTTGGGCTCTTGGTCACGACGGTGGAACTTGTAGACAGCAGAAATTTCCGATTGTCGAGGAGAAAAATGGTCGGTGAGCAATTTTTTAATTAGCGGTAAGTCAAGGTCACTCACCTTGGATGGTGACGCCAATGACGACAGTAGGTCGTAAAGCGGAGCGCCTGCCAATGTTAGAAATGTTGCCTTCTCACGGTCCAATCCCTGTACGTCATTGGCCAGTAGAAAAAGCTCGAATCGCGCATAATAGGACGTCCAATTATCAGAATGAGTGATATCAAATGGCTCCAGATCACCCACTGACGACATTTTTTGCACTGTGATGTGTGAAGTTGCACTGAACACTGGTTGAGGTTTTTTTTCGTCAGCCATGTGTTTCACGAACAGTTAGTTGGCACATATGTACATATGTATAAGAAATCGAAACCGGTTTTCCTTGCTGACTTCAATTGTGCGGTTTGGGTATAGACACTTTCCCATGTGCTTTTTCATATTATGTGGAATTTAATAAAGTATGTTAAACATATTTAATTAGATTTTGTTTGATCCCATCCTTGTCGCCAAAATTAAATATGTTAATTCAACTTCATTTATTAAATTCTTCAGACAACTTTTGGCACATTAACAATACGAAAACTAAAATAATTGAAGTGTCTCGGCGAACTACTAACTTGTTAAGTACTTGACAGAGTTTTATTTAATTTAAAATGTTTGACAATTAATTATTGAACAATCTTAGAAAAAACTAACAGAAATTATATATTATATATGTTCGTTGCGAATCATAGAACACGTTTCAATTTTTCGGTTTTTGACGTCCCTTCGTGGCACTGGTCCTCATGTGACCCCCTAATCATTGCTGTCGTCAATTTAATTTCTCTCGCCGCATCGCGTTGCCAACTGTGTTTTTACAATAGCTTAAATTTGGGTAGTGATAACGTTTTGTATAAATAAATAAATCACACAATTTTTCTCTTCCAAAATAAATTATATCACGTATTTTGGCTGCACATAATAAAGTCCCGTTAAAATTATTTGTAAAGTATTCATAATGAGAAGTCGAGCTTTCTTTGTGTCGAACAAGGTAAGACTTCATTATTAAGTATTATTTTTCCTGCTTATAAAATTCTCAGTAATCTTTTCTTTAAGAAAATTGTGCTACTAACACCTTGGATTTACCGCTTAATGGGTCAGTTCTCTTCTTCCTCAAAAAAGTATTTGATATTAAGATAAATAAATAAGTTATATTTATCTAGGTAATTTACAACCTATATACTTACTGATTAATACGCCATCATATCCTCATCCAAAGACATCTCTCAACTTAATAAAACACTTTCTTAAATATACTCGTTTCATTTTAAATAATGACATTTTCCCAATTAAACAAACATTAAACAGACATTAATATAAAAGACATTCCTTCAAATTAAAAGACACTCCTCAATTTTGCAACACATTTCTTTATTATGAAAAAACACTTCTCAATTCAAGAGACATTTCCAAAACTAAAAGACATTTCTAAATCTAAATTAAAAGACATTTCTCAATTGAAAATTACACTTTCTTTACTAAAAACTAAAATTTGAGAAACTAAAATTAAAACATTCTCTCAATCTATTGACATTACCAAATTAAAAAGACTTCTAAAAAATTAAAGACATCTTCTCAATTTGGAAGATGATTCTCTCAATTAAAATGCATTTCTCAATCTAAAAGATATTACTCAATTCAAAAAGACATTTCTTAATTTCAAATACATTTCTTAAAACACATTTTCTCAATTTCAAATATATTTCAAATACACATCTCAATTTCAAATACATCTCAATCTTAATTTCAAATACATCTCAATTTTAAATACATCTCAATTTTAAATATTTTTCTTTAACTCAATTTCAAATACATTTCTTCAAATGCACATCTCAATTTCAAATACATTTCTTGGAATCTCGATTTCAAATACATCTCCTGGAATACAATTTCAAATACATTTCTTAAGGTACAATTCACAATCTCAATTACATTTCTTAAAGTACAGCTCTTAATTTAAAATACATTTCTTAAATTTCAAATACATTTCTTATAAAACATCTCTCAATTTATAAGACATCAACATCTCTCAATTAAAATATGTTCCACAATTTGAAATATATTTTCCGAATCTATAAGGCATCCTCAGTCTATTAGACATTTCTCAATATAAAGTTACATTTCTCAATTTAGAAAGACACTGTCGCTGTCATTTAAAAGACATTTTGATGCTAAACATTTCTCAATCAGATAAAACAAAAATTTTTAATTTAATTAAACAATTACCAATCTAAAACACATTTCTCAATTTGAAGGACACTTTCTCAGTAAAGAACATTTCAATCTAAAGGGCGATTTCACAATTGGACAGACAAAAGCAGTTATCCACAACTAGGAGGACATCCGCACAATTCAACAGACAGAAAAACATTTTCAACCCAATGCAGGCCCCTATTGCATGACGATGCGATTATTCGACGTGTCCGCGTCCAGATCTAGCTGCCAAGATTTTCCAATCAAATCGCCCGTTTTTTGGATAGGGTAACCCAATAGCTAAAAACAGATTCCTCTATTTGTTTAACCTGAGCACCCGCCGTGTTGGCTTAATCTCAGGGCGGGCCATCCCGCACGGGGTTGCAAGTACGAACTTTGTGAACGTACCTTTTATGCTTTATGGCGACAACCAACGCCCAGTTGTTGTCCAACGCCCAATTAAGTTCGTTGAGATAATGAAGTGATCGAGAAAA
The DNA here is from genome assembly GCA_963966595.1 of Physocephala rufipes. Taxonomy (NCBI): domain Eukaryota; kingdom Metazoa; phylum Arthropoda; class Insecta; order Diptera; family Conopidae; genus Physocephala; species Physocephala rufipes. The sequence continues at coordinate 29,750,424 of OZ016502.1, forward strand.
GACGACCCGTTAAGAAAGGAGGGATGTGTGTCGCAGATCCTACGCAGAGAGGTTGATTGGAACAAGAGCCAATTGTGTAAGGTTTTACCGTTGGAATTCGCGATATTGTCACCCCAAGACTGATGCTTCGCATTGAGGTCCCCACCTAAAATTAGGCCATCATAATTTCTTGCAATGTCTTGGATTATATTAAGATTATTTATTATAGTTTGGGTGTTAGCGTTGCTCGGGAAATATATGCTTCCTACTAGGAGTTCTTCTACTCTGTTGAGTGTTTTAAGTTTTATAGAAATGAAAGTGTGAGGACAAGAGATATTAGGGATAGATATTGGCACGAAGGATATATGTTTCCCGATCGCAATTCCCGTACCTGGTGGGGAGTCGTCTTTAATGAAATTGAAATTCTGAGTTTCTTGAATGAAGCCTATGTTTATATCATTAACAGCTAATATTTTGTTCAGTTCGATTCTACGAGCCGTGTCGACTAGTGACCTTACATTAAAAGTTAAAAGGTTTATATGTTTACGGTCCATAATTTCCTTTGACTTCGTTTAAGAGGCTAAAGTATAAAACTCTAAAAGTATAAAAAAGAGGCTATATAACTCTTTAGGCATTGTTTTATAATTTCTTAAGAAATTCTGAATTCTTGTTTCTAGAGGAGGCTTATCTTCAAAGAGGATGGCTAATTTTAAGAATTCAGTAATGTGGTCGGATTTGGGTTGAGGGATGAGAATAGGAATAGGTTTATTTGGGTAGAATAAACTCGCGAAGGATTTGTCTGGAGTGACGAGGCTGGCCTGTTTTAGGGTTCTGTCAACTGTATCTTTGGCTGTCAAATTTCTCACTTTTAAAACCGATCGCTGCTTTTTTTGCCTTAGTATATGCTCTTTATAAGATGGGCAACCTCTAAAGTTCGCAGGATGGCCAACTTTATTACAGTTAATACAGAATGGTGACGATACGTCGCTTTTTATGATCAGACACTCACCTGGTAAGTGGCCTATATCACATTTGACACATCTGTATGGTCTGTTGCAATTTCGAGAGGAATGACCCCAGCTTTGGCATCTTTTACATTGAATGATTTTGTTTTTTGATTTGGGCGCCTCCCAGGTGATTGTCTGATTCATTAGACAACGGAGGCTAGTGATTGATTCTGCTTTTATTCCTTGTTTTAATGTCACTAGAAACAGGCCAGTCTCGTATCCGTTCTTTTGGGAATGGGGGTTGAAAATTTCGATTTTTTCGATTATTCCAGGAGATTGGGAATCAAGTGCGTAATTGATATCATCGATAATAGTTTGGTGGTACAAGCCTCTTATTATTATGCTGGTCTGTTTTAGGCACGGTGGTGTAAATTAGTAAGAATCTACATTGATTTGTCTCAGATAGGCCATGAACTCTTGGTGAGTGTCTGGATCCTCAAGGTAAATTTTAGACTTAAATTTTCCCTTATTCGAGATTTTAAAGTTTATTTTGGGCTCTACTTTTGAAAGTTTTTTAATTAAATCAGGAATATTTACGTTTCTTAAGATTATGGCCGGACAGTATTTGACGCTATGTCTGGTATTCTCCGGTGTTTTTTTTTTTTTGAGGATTTACGCCTTTGGAGTTGCTTTTTTGTGGGTTGAGTGACTCACGTGTGGCCGAAGGGGCTTCACTTACTTGATCAATGAGGTCGCCGAGTATCGCAAATCTGTTGGTGTTGTTCGGAACGCTCGTCGATTGCTCTGGGGTACCGTTTGTCTTGTCGGAAATGGTGCGCTTAAGTCGCTTACTTTTCGCTTGAAGGAATTCCCTGTCTTGTGAATGTGACTCTCCTTCTAATTTAATATTCAGAAGTTGGTTTGCGGCTAATATTGCGCCTGGTGAAGGAACGCCAGAGCTACTTGAATACAAATGTTCATAAGTTTTAGAACCGGTCGCTTTATCTGGCATCGTTGTGGCGTCCGTCATAGTGGCATCCATTGCAGAAAGGGTGCCGCGCCAACAAAATGGCGACTCTTCGCGAATTGATTCTCTTTTCCTTAGAAGTTTGAATTGATTTTAATAAATTTGTTGGTAGAATTCAAGATTTTATGAAAATGTCTAGCTCGGTCGAAAAAAGCACCTGATCTTGAAAGATAACAAACATATCCCCAAGGGACATTCTTCACTCAATCCAAAATTGTTTATACACTCATCATATGACCTACTGTACAGGAACCATTTGACCTAATTTCAATTCAATTCAATTCATTTATTGAGACTTCAAGTACATGGTTTAAGGCACTTTGGACTTTGGAATCACTTTGGACTTGCTGTAAATGTATTTGTTGGAGAATCTTCTGCAATAACCAGCGAAATTTTGATTTATGCAATTCCTGAGAATATGTCTTTCAAAGATTTCTAACTCTTTCATTACAGAGGGAGAAATTGTGAACCATATAGGGAATGCATAAGCAAGAATTGGCGAATGATAGCTTTATAAAGTAGTAGTTTTGTTTGTTGACTAAGAGCTTTGTTGTATAGAAGTTTTGACAACATTCTTTTGATTTTGTCTGCTTTATTTAAAGAAGAGCTCGCATGATTGTTAAATTTTAACAGGGAATTAAAATTTATTCCGAGATATTTAAAGGAATTCTTAAAAGGGATTTCCGAGTCTTCCAAGTTGATCGAGAGTCTTTTACTTTCCAGTACAACGTGTCTCGCACATTTTCCTGGGGCATTTCTAATACAAATGGCGACCGATTTGATTGAGTTAATTTTTATACCCCATTTTTTGTAAAAGCAGTTAATTTGGTTCAGATGAGAAGTGGCGTTGATTAGCGCAATTGAAGGGGAGTCAGCATGTGCATATATTAAAGAGTCGTCAGCATATAAAATGCTTGAAGAAACAGGAGTTATATGGGGAAAATCATGAATTAAAATATTGTAAAGGAGTGGAGCCAAAATTGAACCTTGTGGTACTCCACTGTTTATGGAACCCAATTGTGAGGAAATGTTATTGTTTTCAACGAAGAAACTTCTATTATGGAAAAAACTTCTTAACATTTTTAGAATAAAAGGATCCAGTCCTATGCTAGCGAGCTTGAATAAAATACCAGAGTGGTTAGCATGGTCAAACGCTTTTTCTATATCGAGGGATATTGCGACAGTGCATTTTTTCCTGAAGATTAAGCATGACGTCATTATGAAATTTTAAAAGGGCGTCAGTTGTCGAGTGACTATTTTGAAACCCGAAATGATAACAAGGAATATAATCAAAATCAACGCATGAGTCTAATTTGGTTTTTATGACTCTTTCCGAAATTTTACCTATATTAGACAAGAGTGAGATAGGTCTGAAATTGTTGATATCGAGAATGTTAGATTTCTTTTGTACTGGTAGAATTTTAGCTAATTTCCATGGTTTAGGAAAGTAGCCGTTATTAATACAGTTATTGAATATTATGGTAAGAAAACTGAACGCTTTATAAGGTAGTTTTTTAATAATAAAATTAGAAATTTGGTCATTGCCGGCAGACTTCTTGGAATTTATAGTCTTACAAATGTTAATCAGTGATTCAGGATTAATAAAATGGAAGGAGTCGTCGTTATACAGGGAGTTAAAGTCGTGTAAGAATTCGAATATGTGATTTGGGACATTAATGAAAATGTCATTAATGGTCTGGTTGACAGTTGACTGAGTTTCAAGTTGCAGAGGTTTTTCACTGTAAATTTTTGAAAAGTGTTGATGGAAGATTGATACAATATCTTGAGGATTTGTGGAAGTTTTATTTTCATAAATGACTTTCTTACAATCATAGTTAGAACTTTTGCGTATCAGCTTATAAACCTCTTTGAAGGCTAATGGACCTGGGAAATTTTTTTGTAGTCTGAGAATTTCTATTATAATTTCTATGGAAAAGTTGTTTAAGTTTTCTTTGCCAATTGTGCTTTGTCTTAAAAAGTTTTTGTATATCGTATGGAATATAAAATTTTCTATCTTTAGAGAGTTTCGAATGTTTAATAATTGCTTCTTGGATTAATGCATTGAGTTTTGAAATAAGGTTGTCTATTGTGGAATTGCTTAAATTGCTCATAACTGAAGGCATGACTTGCTCCAGAGCAAGAGAGATGTCTAATTGAAAGCTTTGCCAATTAGTATCTGAAAATGAACGAAACGATTTTGGTGGCTTGGCGAAAAAGGTAAAGTCGTCCATTTGTAATGTTAACTTAAGAGGAAAATGGTCAGAAAAGGTGCTTAGACTACTGATTGAGAAATTTGTGTTAATAAAATCAATTAGATTAGCTGATAATAAAAAATGATCGAGATGATTTAAACCACTTGGAAACGACGGGAGGGAATCACAGATTCTGCAAATGTTTAGTGAGCGAAATAGTAACCAATTTGAAGGTATTTTCCATTTGAATTTGCAGAATCATCTCCCCATGCCTGGTGTTTGGCATTTAGATCGCCACCTAAATTCAATCCATCATATTTTCTTGCTGTGTTTTGTATTATATTGAGACCATTACTGATTATTTCTGCATTTGAGTTACTTGGAAAATAAATACTTCCTATTAAGAATTCTTTGAGCTTGTTATTTTGACATAATTTAATTGAAACAAATATATGGGAAAAAGAATATTGGGAACTATTACAGTAGAAAAGTGAATGCCTTTTTTAATAACAATTCCAGTTCCCAAAGGAGTATTGTCATTGATAAAATTGAAATTATCCAGGTCACAGTAAGAAGCCTCATTCAGATGGGTCTCTTGAATAAAAGCTATGTTTATCTTATTTTTATTGAGAATACTACCAAGTTCTAGTCTACGAGAAAAATCTCTAAGGGATCTTACATTAAAAGATAACAAATTCAAATGTTTAAGGCCCATATGTTTCCTTAATTTCTGACAAAAGACTGAAGAACTGAGCTTTAGCCGCATCTTTCTTCATTGTTCTAAAGTTAGTTAGAAAATTTTGAATTCTCATTTCGAGAGATAGTTGCTCATTAAAAAAGGAAGTCAATTAAAAAAATTCTTTTATTAAAACCGGTTTATCGTTGGAAATAATAGGTGGGTTCAGGTTGGTATTGTCGCCGCGAAAGAGGCTGACAATAGATTTAGAAGGCGAGATTAATTCAGATTTGTTCACAATTGAATGAACTACTTTTTTGCAGAAGAGTTTCTATTTTTAGTGGCCATACGATTTTTATTTAGCCTATTCAGGTATTCTTTATAAGTTGGGCGACCTCTATAGTTAGCTGGATGCCCAACTTTATTACAATTTATGCAAAATGGAGATGTAGTTTCGCTTTTTTGGATCAAGCATTCGCCTGGGAAATGCTTTTGATCGCATTTGACACATTTATATTGTCTATTACAATTTGCCGCAGAGTGACCCCAGTCTTGGCATCTTTTACATTGAATAGTTTTAGTTTTAATTTTAGGAGCTTCCCAAGTGATTGCTTGATTCAACAGAAAGCGAATATGAGTAATAGCTTCCACTTTTATTCCACTTTTATTTTAAGGTAATGAGGATAAGGCCAGTTTCATAATTCATCTTTGATGAATAAGGCGTTGTAAACTTTGCTACCTTATCGATCACATTTGGAACCATCAAGTCCAGATCGCACCCGATTTCCTCCACATCAGTTAAAAACTAAAGACCTCTAAGAATGACATTAATTTGCTTGAAAAAATTAGGGGTATAAGAGAAAGAATCTATGTTATTGTTCCTCAGGTGGGCCATAAGCTCTCTGTGGGCCTGGGGATCTTCAATATATAATTTGGATTTATACTTTCCTCTATTTACAATTTTATAGATAACCTTAGGTTCTGTAGTATTAAGTTTTTTAGTAAGATCTAAAACATTAATGTTTTTAATAATAATTGGAGGGCAATACTTAACGGTTTTTTTAAGAGATATTTCTGGATTTTTCGAAGAATTCTGTAAATCGTCGCTGCTACTATTGATAACATTAGACAGCTGGATGCTTGATGGAGCATGTAGTGGATTTTCCAATAGATTTTCTAATATGGCAAATCTATTTTGAGTAATTTTCGCTGGGGCACTCAGGACACAATTTTCGGATCGAACAATGCTTTTCGTGTTCTTGAAGCTTCGTTTGAGTCGTTTATTCTGGACTGTCTCAAATTCATCGGTTTGGGTGATAGACTCACCGTGTTTCAGGAACAAAAGTTGATCAGCCGCAAGAGCAGCGGTTGGCGATGAAGTCAGTTTATCAGAAGGATCATTCTGAGTTTCACTATTCTTATCTGGAGGACGCTCAGCGTCCAACATGGCAAAGTCTATTATTCTAATTAGAAGACGCTACGGCCTTACAAAATGGCCGCACAAGAATTGAATCACCATTTGACCTACTACACACTAACATACAAAACCATATGACCTATTACACATGAACATACAAAAATCATATGACCTACTACACATCAACGTACAAAAATTATACAAGAATCATATCATTGTTGGTAAAGTTGATTGTATGCTTTGGGGCCAGGTTTAATATTTTAAGGTTTTGGCTAATGATAAGGTCTTGGTGTTTGACTAATTGGTTTTTGATTATTATGCTTAACAGTTTAATTTGAGTGGAAGGGATATTATATTCAGGGGAGTGTCTGTTTAAGTTACTATGGTAAATTCTTTTGAGTTCCTTTTGCCATCGATATTTTTGCTTAAAGAGATTTTTAATATTTTCTGGAAGCAATATTTTTCTGCTACTACATTTTATTGTTTTAGAGTGCAAGTTGGCGGTCGAGTTAATGACATTTGACAGGGTGTTGATATGGTCGTCGATTACCCTCCCGTTTTGATAGATTTCGGTTATCGGGTGGCAAAATTGATTCCAGTGATGAGTCTAGATCTGTTTGGAACTGAGACCAATTTGTGGTACGAAAAGAGGTGATTGTAAGAGGGGATGCAATTAATAATTCAAAATCCGGTAATTTTATTTGAGCATATAGTGGAAAATGGTCGGAGAAAGTTGGGAGGGTTTTCAATGTGAGATTTGAATTAAATTGATCAATGATGTTGACGCTTATAAGGAAATGATCGAGGTGAGAATTTCCGTTTGGATATGTAGGGTTGCTATGGCATAGGCGTCGAAAAGTTAGCGGGTTGGACATGAGCCAGTTGAAAAATAATTTTCCGTTGTTATTGTTTTCGGTGTCTCCCCAAGCAGTGTTCTTTGCATTAAAATCACCACCGATTATGGGGCCGTCATATTTGTTGGCAAGCGTTTTGGTTTTTGATAGAGAGTCAACAATGATTGAGGAGGGAGCATTGGAAGGGAAGTACACTGAACCTAAGAGTATGCTTTTAAGAGTGGAGTTTCTGGATGTATTTATCGTAACAAAGCAATGTGGAATGTTAATATTGACTGATGTGATTGCGGTGAATTTGATATTTTTTTATTGGTTATCGCTGTTCCAGTGTCGGAAGAATCTTTGTTAATAGTATAACTGTCAAGCTGGATTGTTGTTTTAGTATGGGTTTCTTGGATGAAAGCAGTGTCGATATTGTGTTTCACAAGTAGATTGTACAATTCAATTTTTCTTTGTTTTTCAATCAGAGATCTTACATTGAAAGTTGCAACGGTTATTGTTTTATGGTCCATATTTTAAAAGTACTTCTTTTAACAAAAGGTTGTAATCCTTTTTTGCTTGATCTTTTGGCATGGTACGATAACTGGCTAAAAAATTTATTATTTTCTGTTCCAATGGTATGGGAGAATCAGTAAAGTATTTGGCGAGCTCCATAAATTCTGAAATAATTGAGGGTTTGGAGGTCTCTTTGGAGGTTTGAAATTTTTTTGGTTCTGAACTAAAAAGACTAGCGAAAGTCTTGTCCGGGGTGACAACACTATTTTGTCTTATTGGCGAGAGTAAACGATTTTCTGCTATTATTTTCTTATCTCTTGCTTCAGAGAGTTTTTTTTTTGCTTTTATTTAATATAAGCTTTGTACATTGGGCAGCCTTTAAAGTTGGCCGGTTGGCCGATGGAATTACAGTTTACGCAGAACGGATTATTGTCGATTTTAGGCGATCTTGAACATGTGTATTTGAAGTTACAGTTTTTGGATTTTTGGAAATTGGAAACATTATTTATCAAGTCTGGTACTAATTGGTCTAATGCTACTTTAATGTCATCGCATTTAGTTTTATAGTAATTATCCCTCATTTATATTTATAGTAATTTATCCCTCATAGGATAAGGGACGGTTGCCTGAGTTCAGGAGGCGTAAAAGAGTACGACGGGATATTATTTGTATTAAGAAATTTCATTAAACTTAAATAAAATACATGTTCACAAAGTAACTTACATTTGTTTTTTGACTTATTTATAATTTTGTAGTTAATTTTTGGTTGTATTTGGTTTAATTCCGAAATTAAGGAGTCTATGTCGATGTTAAATAATATAATTGGAGGACAAAAATTTCTTCTCTTGTTGGTGGTCTTCGTATTGGCTTTTGGAATTTCATTATTGTTGATTGATGCGGCGGCTGATGCTTCAGAGTGATGATTGTTATTTGCGATGTTGCTAAAAATTGCGAATCTGTTTTGCGAGTGTTCGCTTCCGAATTTTAGATATAGTTTGATTTGGGGCTTATATTCAGTCCCTGACCTTTTTTTTCTCTTGCTAGAGCCTACAGTCAGAGAGCTATCTTCTGAGTTTGTAGCAATGGAGGTAATAGCACTATTTTTAAGTTCTAGAACGTTTTGCGCTGCTAGAGTTGCGTTTGGCGATGGAGGGATTTCGTCCATTTTGACGTTATCGTGTGTTAATGGTGCTGGGTCTGTGAATGTGTGATTCGTAATGGCGGCTTGATGATGCGAATTATTAGGCGAATAATGCCGATTACGTAGTTGGATGGTTTCATTAAAAATGATTTGTGGTTTGTCTGGCGGCAATTTAGAAGTAATGGTATTTGTCGGCTGCATTTGAGAGAATTGAAAAAGAATTCCTGTTATATATATATATATATATATATATATATATATATATATATATATATATATATATATATATATATATATATATATATATATATATATATATATATATATATATATATATATATATATATATATATATATATATATATATATATATATATATATATATATATATATATATATATATATATATATATATATATATATATATATATATATATATATATATATATATATATATATATATATATATATATATATATATATATATATATATATATATATATATATATATATATATATATATATATATATATATATATATATATATATATATATATATATATATATATATATATATATATATATATATATATATATATATATATATATATATATATATATATATATATATATATATATATATATATATATATATATATATATATATATATATATATATATATATATATATATATATATATATATATATATATATATATATATATATATATATATATATATATATATATATATATATATATATATATATATATATATATATATATATATATATATATATATATATATATATATATATATATATATATATATATATATATATATATATATAATATATATATATATATATATATATATATATATATATATATATATATATATATATATATATATATATATATATATATATATATATATATATATATATATATATATATATATATATATATATATATATATATATATATATATATATATATATATATATATATATATATATATATATATATATATATATATATATATATATATATATATATATATATATATATATATATATATATATATATATATATATATATATATATATATATATATATATATATATATATATATATATATATATATATATATATATATATATATATATATATATATATATATATATATATATATATATATATATATATATATATATATATATATATATATATATATATATATATATATATATATATATATATATATATATATATATATATATATATATATATATATATATATATATATATATATATATATATATATATATATATATATATATATATATATATATATATATATATATATATATATATATATATATATATATATATATATATATATATATATATATATATATATATATATATATATATATATATATATATATATATATATATATATATATATATATATTATATATATATATATATATATATATATATATATATATATATATATATATATATATATATATATATATATATATATATTATATATATATATATATATATATATATATATATATATATATATATATATATATATATATATATATATATATATATATATATATATATATATATATATATATATATATATATATATATATATATATATATATATATATATATATATATATATATATATATATATATATATATATATATATATATATATATATATATATATATATATATATATATATATATATATATATATATATATATATATATATATATATATATATATATATATATATATATTCTTAATAAAAATAGACTTTTTTAGTTTCTTTAATTAGTTTCTTAATACAATTTGACTGATTTGCGTAATTTTTACCGAAAAAAATAGTTTAGCGTTAATATCATAAGGAGTGAGAACTGATTGATAAAACGATTTATTTTTAATTATTTTGCGACAAATAATTGTTATTCGTAACAAATATGTCAAGTCCGAATACCTTCTGATAATTTCCCATACTTGAAGCATTACTTTTGATGCATGCATACTTAGTTTTTATCTTTGTTCTAAGTTGACGGTTTTATCAATCACAAATCTTGACTTTGGCCATTTAGATGAATGGGACGACAGTCAATTGGGGCCTTTCCACCAAAGAGTATGTTGAACCAATTCTCGCGAGTTTTATTATCTTTTCCTGATATATGATGCCAATGTGCAGTTGGAGTTGTTTCTTGAATTTTAGAAACTCAATTTCGCCAACGTGAAGGATGACCATTTATCCAAGTGAGAGCAACAGAAGAGTCAGTCCATAAGTGAATTGGAGCTTCATATAATCAGAATCAGAATCGGAATCGGAATCTCTTGAATATGCCTCGCTCTTTGTGAAAGCATTGGAGCTGCCGTGAGTTCTAATCTTGGAATAGACAGCTTTTTAGGAGTAGCTACTTTAGTTTTGGATTCGCGAATAGATATTCGAATTTTATTGAAGTATTCTATACTTATAAGATAAACAACAGCAGACATAGCGTGCTCAGAAGCATCAGAAAATCCGTGAATTTTTACTCCTAATGAACTAGATGACCTACCAATCCATCTTGGAATTGAAAGCTGTGAGACAAGATGAATTTCTGCAATGAAATTTAACCAAAGTTGCTCTGGAAGCGGATCATCCCACTGAATCTTAGTTAACCAAAGTTCCTGCGTGAGAATTTTAGCTCGAATAGTGATTGATCCATCCGAGCGGATTAAAGAGTTTCGCAATTCCTGATAATTTTTGTATGCAATGTACTATCGGATGATAA
>OZ016502.1:29762176-29787176 GCA_963966595.1 Physocephala rufipes
ATATATATATATATATATATATATATATATATATATATATATATATATATATATATATATATATATATATATATATATATATATATATATATATATATATATATATATATATTATATATATATATATATATATATATATATATATATATATATATATATATATATATATATATATATATATATATATATATATATATATATATATATATATATATATATATATATATATATATATATATATATATATATATATATATATATATATATATATATATATATATATATATATATATATATATATATATATATATATATATATAATATATATATATATATATATATATATATATATATATATATATATATATATATATATATATATATATATATATATATTATATATATATATATATATATATATATATATATATATATATATATATATATATATATATATATATATATATATATATTATATATATATATATATATATATATATATATATATATATATTATATATATATATATATATATATATATATATATATATATATATATATATATATATATATATATATATATATATATATATATATATATATATTTATATATATATATATATATATATATATATATATATATATATATATATATATATATATATATAATATATATATATATATATATATATATATATATATATATATATATATATATATATATATATATATATATATATATATATATAATATATATATATATATATATATATATATATATATATATATATATATATATATATATATATATATATATATATATATATATATATATATATATATATATATATATATATATATATATATATATATATATATATATATATATATATATATATATATATATATATATATATATATATATATATATATATATATATATATATATATATATATATATATATATATATATATATATATATATATATATATATATATATATATATATATATATATATATATATATATATATATATATATGTCCTTTTTTAGGAGTTTTCTTCAATGTCCTTGCATCTTTTGGAACCACTATGTCATTATTTCTTAACAGCAGCAGTAAATCGTTAATTGCTGCATGACTGATTGCATGTTTTAAAGACCAGGCAGCAAGGTCAGTGTGTAAATTTTTTTTATTGGTTAGAGTTTGGTGATCAGAACCTATTTCAATATTGTGCAAGTTTTCATAATGATCTTTACAAAACATGGTTTGCTCTTCTGTTGTCATTTCTAAATGGACATCTCTTAAGTTTTCATTTCCCCTTTGAATTTCTATTTCTTCTTCCGTATTAAATATACTTTCCAATAATCTTTTTGCTTCCCTCTTACTTGATTGACGAATAGTCTTTGACGTCATTGTTAAAAATTAAAACTTAATTTGATTGAAGCTCATATACCCTACACGTAATTCTATTTATAATAACACCGAGTTATAAAAATTAAGAAGGACAACAACAATGAATTATTGAACTTACCTTTTTGAAGAATTCGGACTTATTTTGTCAATCGTTTTATTTTATTTCACTTCGTTTTTATTATTTTTTATTTTTTTTTTTTTGAAAAAACTCGCACTTTTTTATTGTTAGCTGACGTTAACCACAATGATAAATTGTACTCAAAATTCTCAAAATTTAAATTCCAAAGAAATTCATAAAAAAATTCAATTCATAGGTAAGATACTACAGTACAATTGATCTTCAAAACATCTTCTAGAAGAGTCTCGGAAGTGTGTCGTTTTGAACTTCTAAAAATTGATCTTCAAAACATCTTCTAGAAGAGTCTCGGAAGTGTGTCGTTTTGAACTTCTAAAAATTTATATCTAAAACATCTTCTAGAAGAGTCTTGGCAGAGTCTCGTTCGACCTTTCGAAAACTAATCTCCAAAACGTCTCCTGGAAGGGTCCTGGAAGAGTCATGAATTGATCATGCAAGTGATTGATCACCAAAAGATCTCCTCGAAGATTCTTGGAAGAGTCGCGTAATCATCGCGGTCTTCCGACAATCGTCCAAATGTTTGCAGTGATCGAAATAAAAAATTTTTTAAATAAAATAAAATAAAAAGCTCTCTCAAATATATGAGAGGTAAGTAATTATCCCTGCTTATGCTTTTGAATAATAAAACATTTTCCCTAAAGTCTTGGCAGAGATTAAAATTAAAATTAAAAGCAGTCCAATAAAAAATATTAGTCATTACTTTTGAAAAAACGTCCTCTAAAATGTCAATTAGATTTTTAAATTATTGATTGGGATCTCTTTTCAAATGGCACATATATTCATCGTGATAACGAGAACGGCAACCTACATATGCAATTTGGAAAAAGAAGCTTCTATGTATACGTGGTTTTTTGAATATATAATAATACTATTAAAAATATTTTAAATATACCTTATATAGATTATATTATTATAGTTCATGGTGAACAATATATATTATTATTAGTCTCTTGAGACAAAATCAATAAACATAGAGACTATACCAATGCATACATGAACACAGCTATGCGTATATTCATACTCACATCTATGCACATGCATACATCTATATGTATAAACATACAGCTAAGTTAGAATTAATACGCGAAAACACATAATCAAAAGAATAATGTTTAAGCAAACATTCTTATCTACATACACACATAAATCGCGTTTTTTCAAAATAATCTTGCATATGATGTTATAATTGTCGAGAAAGAGGTTTTTTTATGGAAATTAGAAAATGTAGATGTGACAAAAGGTAGAAAAAAACATAACATGCAATGTTATGAGAGTTATTAATGAGACGAAATGGTTAGTGTTAGTGTGTAATTTTTTTGATGTTGTGTAGCATGTTTATATTGTCCGTAGTATTAGTTTTGTCATTTTTTTGTCATTTTTTTGACTTTATTACCGTGAAGGTACAGACGGGCTACCAAGAAGCTTTTCGTTCCAGCCACGGAACTCATCAGTTGGAGTATTTTGTCTTGGGGTGTATATTTGTTGGTATAACCTGTCCCGAAATTGGATCTTAGAATGGTTTTCGATGTTTCATTCTAAGCGCTAAGGAAAATATGTCTTACTATGTGATGGCATGAAAAGCCGATCGCATAGATATTTCCGAGAAGCTACAGTACGTTTTGTCGTTAATGAGTGTGTTGCTCTTATTGTAGTTTTTTGTTGGTTAGTATATTATGTTATGTGTATTTTAATCTGTGATTTAATTTTATAAACAGATATTAAAATTATATTAGACAATATTAAAATAAAATGAAATGAAATAAAATAAAATAAAATAAGGGTTGTTTTGCTCTCCATATTTTTTAAGAAACCGAATGCACCAATGAGCAATGCTGTGTATATGCGGTGAGAGCGGTGAGATTTATACATGCGACTATAAATGATGAGAGGGACAGAAAAGGAAAAAGTGGGTATGGTCGCATCAGCCATTTTAATATTGAGCACGATTGTTTAAGAGTACACGAGACTTGCTTGAATAACAATCCATTAGAAGCCATTAGAAGAAGATTTTGTGTACAGAGATAATAAGAGAGAGGTATTGCGACAATAAGCAAGAGAGCATAGATAAGGTGAGAGCGGTGCGACTCATTTTTGCATTTGAAAAGATGAGAGGGACAGAAAGAGAAAGTGAATATGGCCGCATCGGCCATTTTACTAATAGGCGTGATTACTAAGAGTTGTAAGAAAAACGTGAGAGCCGCAACCTATTTGAAGAATGCCCCGGTAGGAAATCACGTTTATATACGAGAATATTTGTGTCTGCTATGAATTGGCAGATCACGAATTCGAAAAACAGAGAAGTATAGACACATGATTTGCGACTTACCGTGTTTGTTTGATTGTAGGATCACCAAGCTGTCTTGATCCAAGGTCAATATTCATGGTTGATTGTGAAATAAATGTTCGATGTAAATTTTTCGAGAAGCAAATCTTTCCGAGAAGCAAATTTTTATTATTAGAGAAGCAAAAATTTTATTAGTATGTAGGTAAATCCTTGAATCAAAAACACACGCACAACCATTATCACAACACATTAATATCCAATTTGGTCATTGTAGTTTTGTAGTTTAGTTATTTATTATTAGAAACCCCGGAAATTGTCACAGAATCGCTCAATCCGCTGCAAAGAATTTTACTAAACAATTTTGAGCCAACCGCGCAAATTCTGATGAAACTTTCAGAGGTTTGAAGCTCAGATGAAACTCAGAGCTTGAATAGCAATCCATTAGAAGCCATTAGAAGGAGATTTTGTGTACAGAGATAATGAGAGAGAGGCATTGCGACAATAAGCAAGAGAGCATAGATAAGGTGAGAGCGGTGCGACTCATTTTTGCATTTGAAAAGTTGAGAGGGACAGATTCCACTATAAGTTTACATGAGCACCTGCCGTGTTGGCTTAATCTCATGGCGGGCCATCCCGCACGGGGTTGCAAGTGCGAACTTTGTGAACGCACCTTTTTTCACTATATGGCGACAACCAACGCCCACTGCCTCCGGGTTACCAAGCCGTGGCATATTGTACCTTTGGAGGCCATATGCATGGTATGGACACTCCACTTAAGGTATCGTCGAGGCCGATCTAAAACCTCTTCCGGATTATTTGGTCCGGCACCTGGTAATGTTTTGTGCATTACCTCACCCGAGCATAAGCTCGTACCCGCGTAATTTTGGGTACAACCACAGCCACCACGAAGCTCCCGAAGGGCCTACCCAATGACAAGCATGTGGGGCTTGGAATATAAAGCCAGATGGTGTAGCTGTTAGCATACGCTATCAGTACACATACTGGCTGTTTAACCCAGATGGTGTAACTATCAGCCTAAGCTGTTAGCACACATACTGGGGCTGAATCTCATTGCTTGTCTCCCGTGGTACCAGTTTTAAGCCATATGGTAGGCTCCGGAACCCGGGAGTACCACAATCGTGGTAAGTGACCATTTCATACACCCAGGTCACTGACATTTTGGGCCCATGCACCCGGGACTGGCACCCTAGTGTTGAGAGGGACAGATTTCTGCCATTTGTTTTACCTGAGCACCTGCCGTGTTGGCTTAATCTCAGGGCGGGCCATCCCGCACGGGGTTGCAAGTGCGAACTTTGTGAACGCACCTTTTTTCACTATATGGCGACAACCAACGCCCACTGCCTCCGGGTTACCAAGCCGTGGCATATTGTACCTTTGGAGGCCATATGCATGGTATGGACACTCCACTTAAGGTATCGTCGAGGCCGATCTAAAACCTCTTCCGGATTATTTGGTCCGGCACCTGGTAATGTTTTGTGCATTACCTCACCCGAGCATAAGCTCGTACCCGCGTAATTTTGGGTACAACCACAGCCACCACGAAGCTCCCGAAGGGCCTACCCAATGACAAGCATGTGGGGCTTGGAATATAAAGCCAGATGGTGTAGCTGTTAGCATACGCTATCAGTACACATACTGGCTGTTTAACCCAGATGGTGTAACTATCAGCCTAAGCTGTTAGCACACATACTGGGGCTGAATCTCATTGCTTGTCTCCCGTGGTACCAGTTTTAAGCCATATGGTAGGCTCCGGAACCCGGGAGTACCACAATCGTGGTAAGTGACCATTTCATACACCCAGGTCACTGCCATTTTGGGCCCATGCACCCGGGACTGGCACCCTAGTGTTGAGAGGGACAGATTTCTGCCTTGTGCTTAACGTGCACGCCTGCCATGATGGCTTAAGTGCACGGCGGGCCATCCCGCACGGGGTTGCGAGTACGAACTCTGTGAACGTACTTTTTATGATTATCTGGCGGCAACCGCACCCACTTCGCTTACGGCAGCCAACCGTAGCTTTGTCGTGTACCTGTGGAAGCCTGTGTGTGGCAGGACATTCCTCGCAGGTAACTAGTTCGGCACTATCTAAGGCCTTGTGCCGGCTGGGACAACACCGGCACTTGAGTTGACGGAGGTCTGCCTCCTCGCGCAACTCTCGCGGAGACTCATGGTCTCTACCCGCGTATCTTTGGGTGGCAACCACAGCCACCACGAAGCTCCCACTAGGGGGCCTACCCACGATGCACTATCTATGTGGGCTTTATACTTAGCGGGGTTGGAAGGACCCTTATGCGTCGTGCATCACCCGTGGCACCAATTTATCGCCTCTGGTAAGGCTTCGGAACTAGCCAAGTCTAGTCCGTGGGTTGAGAGGGACAGATTCCACTATAAGTTTTACCTGAGCACCTGCCGTGTTGGCTTAATCTCAGGGCGGGCCATCCCGCACGGGGTTGCAAGTGCGAACTTTGTGAACGCACCTTTTTTCACTATATGGCGACAACCAACGCCCACTGCCTCCGGGTTACCAAGCCGTGGCATATTGTACCTTTGGAGGCCATATGCATGGTATGGACACTCCACTTAAGGTATCGTCGAGGCCGATCTAAAACCTCTACCGGATTATTTGGTCCGGCACCTGGTAATGTATTGTGCATTACCTCACCCGAGCATAAGCTCGTACCCGCGTAATTTTGGGTACAACCACAGCCACCACGAAGCTCCCGAAGGGCCTACCCAATGACAAGCATGTGGGGCTTGGAATATAAAGCCAGATGGTGTAGCTGTTAGCATACGCTATCAGTACACATACTGGCTGTTTAACCCAGATGGTGTAACTATCAGCCTAAGCTGTTAGCACACATACTGGGGCTGAATCTCGTTGCTTGTCTCCCGTGGTACCAATTTAAAGCCATATGGTAGGCTCCGGAACCCGGGAGTACCACAATCGTGGTAAGTGACCGTCTCATACACCCAGGTCACTGCCATTTTGGGCCCAAGCACCCGGGACTGGCACCCTAGGGTTGAGAGGGACAGAAAGAGAAAGTGAATATGGCCACATCGGCCATTTTACTAATAGGCGTGATTACTAAGAGTTGTAAGAAAAACGTGAGAGCCGCAGCCTATTTGAAGAATAACCCGGTAGGAAATCACGTTTATATACGAGAATATTTGTGTCTGCTATGAATTGGCAGATCACGAATTCGAAAAACAGAGAAGTATAGACACATGATTTGCGACTTACCGTGTTTGTTTGATTGTAGGATTACCAAGCTGTCTTGATCCAAGGTCAATATTCATGGTTGATTGTGAAATAAATGTTCGATGTAAATTTTTCGAGAAGCAAATTTTTCCAAGAAGCAAATTTTTATTATTAGAGAAGCAAAATTTTATTAGTATCTAGGTAAATCCTTGAATCAAAAACACACGCACAACCATTATCACAACACATTAATATCCAATTTGGTTATTGTAGTTTTGTAGTTTAGTTATTTGTTATTAGATTATTATTAGAAACCCGGAAATTGTCACGGAATCGCTCAATCCGCTGCAAAGAATTTCACTAAACAATTTTGAGGTGATGAATGGTGTTTTTTTGTTACTAACTACTGTTTTTTATTTTGTTAATTTATTTCTACATTTATATGTACCCTCATGAACGTCCCAGATATCGCAATTCGATAAAAGGGTAGCAGAGCAATAGCGTCCAGTACTTTGGAATACATTAAATAATATGCAGGACCACCCCATTACTCCGTAAATGGGCAGGACATGGCAGCCACCCCTTAAACCGTAGTGAATTGAATAAATTCGACTTCGGTAATACTTGTACTCCATGGCCAAACCGCATTGTTCAGAGTAAAGTGGTACATGGCTGCAGCGTTTATTTGTGCAGAGTATGCTGATTTACGAAATGGGAGCTTAGAATTAGCAAACCATTGTTGGCTGCAGCAATCTCCTTGTCCATAAGAGAATGCGGCCTGGCATATGCCATCATATATCTAACAATCGATGCAATGCCAAGGTCATCGGGCTCATTCCCGACTCCGGATATCAGACGTCACATCACGCGGGAGATTCCAATGGACTTTGGTCCCACCTGATGTGATTACTCAAAAGGTACACTTCGACCTTAAAGTCCTAGTTTTATTTTAGGTTCTATTAGGTGATGCCTAGTTGTGCAGTGACTGGACATATATTATATATGTTCAATATGCAAAAGATGTTTTTTGTGTAATTCTCTATGCTTAATGTGTATATATTCACGTTATACACATGGCTGGAGAAATGTTTCTGTTACGGACCTAAGAGGGGTATTACGATTATGTTAGAGTGTTGGTGTGTGTAGATGCAGGAGGGAGATATAAGCAATGAGGTCAGTCCAATGCAAACCTGTAACCCACGGAGATTTGCCAATCATAAATGATTAGCATAGTCAACGGGTTCAACATAGCAGTGGTAGGTCGGTGAACTCCAATCAATACCGATGTACAAGACACTCGATTACATAGTATGTGCACATTGTCACGGGCCAGCATATGGACTGGTCGAAACTTATATGGGATTGTATTTTTAATGGATTGTGTATGTTTGAAAGGGAGTGTTAAGTGATTATTTTAGTGTGTTGGTGTTTGTGGATGAAGAGGGGAGGTAGATAATATCAGATCAGCCATGCGTCACCCCATTAACTTTCTGATTTTGTGAATCGTAATGGTTAACATAATCATTGGGTATATCACACCAGTATGTCGGTGAACTCCAATCAATTATAGATGTACAAGACAGTCGATCACACGGTATGTGCCCATGTCATGGGCCGATACCTGGAACGATTGATTCTCTACCTGGGTTGTGTGTTTTATTTAGGTAGTATTACCTGTTTTATTGGTATAGTGATGTGTATGGATGGAGGGGGGAAGTAGACAATATCATGTCTGCCGTACACCGATCCATTAACTCCCGAGTTTATCATCACGAATGATGGGTAGACTCATCGAGTGCTACACAATAGTGAGGTCAGTAAACTCCTATCAGTGTGGGTGTACAAGAGTACGAAACAAAGTGCAGGACTGTCGACAACACATTATGTGCACATGTCATAGACTGGCATACGGACCGACTGAATTTCTACAAGATGACTCATTATTTACAACAGTGATTTGAGTATGTGTAGTTTTGTGTGAGGTGTTTCTGTATATGATTCCCTGACTGTTCTTACAATTAAGTACGATACAATAAAGATATATATACTTTTTACTAACTACGAACAACCTGGTTTCGGGTTCCAGCACGAAAGGTTGTTGCTACCATAAATTTATATATAAATATCTGTCCCTATTGTAAGAGGCTTGTGAGAATCCCATGTGCGACATACCTGCTTAGTCATAACAACAATGGTATTCGACTCTATGTTGTATGTCGTCTTAAACTTGACATGGGGTATTTCAATAGCTCTAGTCTGAGGTAACCAAAGGTGTTTCGTTAATTAGGCAAAAACATATCACTAGAAACCAGCTTGTCTATCTATCTTAGCGACAGCGACCATCTCAATCGGTGGGATCCACTTGGAGGTCTTTCTGCGTAGATAGTTCACTACATCGACATAACAATGCCTGAGTGTCTTCGCACAGAAATTAAGAACTTCCGTAAGCAACTCTACGACCAATAGGACATCGAAGTCGACATAAGGTGACAGCATGTGAACTGGTTATCAGTGCATCATTTGTTTTGCCCAAAGAACAAGAACATAATCCTTTGGTAGCAGAATTCAGAACATGATGCGGATCTTTCATCGCATTCATCACGTTGGAGGTGCTAGCCTAATATCAAATGAACACATAAATACGTCTACATTGTGTTTTGAATATATTAACTTAGATTTATTTTCATATATACTAACTGTTAGCTGTCTCCGCACCCAAGACAAAATGGCTTTTTTCCTTTAAGTCCTCTATTTATATACTCGTTAGTACAACTTTTCTATTTTTGCCAAGATGAGCTAATCTATGGTTAAAATAGAGGATTTCTAGCCTGCCTAGTTAAAAAATAACTCTAGTTTGTTAAGATTTTGAGTGATCGAAATAAAAAATTTTTTAAATAAAATAAAATAAAAAGCTCTCTCAAATATATGAGAGGTAAGTAATTATCCCTGCTTATGCTTTTGAATAATAAAACATTTTCCCTAAAGTCTTGGCAGAGATTAAAATTAAAATTAAAAGAAGTCCAATAAAAAATATTAGTCATTACTTTTGAAAAAACGTCCTCTAAAATGTCAATTAGATTTTTAAATTATTGATTGGGATCTCTTTTCAAATGGCACATATATTCATCGTGATAACGAGAACGGCAACCTACATATGCAATTTGGAAAAAGAAGCTTCTATGTATACGTGGTTTTTTGAATATATAATAATACTATTAAAAATATTTTAAATATACCTTATATAGATTATATTATTATAGTTCATGGTGAACAATATATATTATTATTAGTCTCTTGAGACAAAATCAATAAACATAGAGACTATACCAATGCATACATGAACACAGCTATAAATATATATATATATATATATATATATATATATATATATATATATATATATATATATATATATATATATATATATATATATATATATATATATATATATATATATATATATATATATATATATATATATATATATATATATATATATATATATATATATATATATATATATATATATATATATATATATATATATATATATATATATATATATATATATATATATATATATATATATATATATATATATATATATATATATATATATATATATATATATATATATATATATATATATATATATATATATATATATATATATATATATATATATATATATATATATATATATATATATATATATATATATATATATATATATATATATATATATATATATATATATATATATATATATATATATATATATATATATATATATATATATATATATATATATATATATATATATATATATATATATATATATATATATATATATATATATATATATATATATATATATATATATATATATATATATATATATATATATATATATATATATATATATATATATATATATATATATATATATATATATATATATATATATATATATATATATATATATATATATATATATATATATATATATATATATATATATATATATATATATATATATATATATATATATATATATATATATATATATATATATATATATATATATATATATATATATATATATATATATATATATATATATATATATATATATATATATATATATATATATATATATATATATATATATATAATATATATATATATATATATATATATATATATATATATATATATATATATATATATATATATATATATATATATATATATATATATATATATATATATATATATATATATATATATATATATATATATATATATATATATATATATATATATATATATATATATATATATATATATATATATATATATATATATATATATATATATATATATATATATATATATATATATATATATATATATATATATATATATATATATATATATATATATATATATATATATATATATATATATATATATATATATATATATATATATATATATATATATATATATATATATATATATATATATAATATATATATATATATATATATATATATATATATATATATATATATATATATATATATATATATATATATATATATATATATATATATATATATATATATATATATATATATATATATATATATATATATATATATATATATATATATATATATATATATATATATATATATATATATATATATATATATATATATATATATATATATATATATATATATATATATATATATATATATATATATATATATATATATATATATATATATATATATATATATATATATATATATATATATATATATATATATATATATATATATATATATATATATATATATATATATATATATATATATATATATATATATATATATATATATATATATATATATATATATATATATATATATATATATATATATATATATATATATATATATATATATATATATATATATATATATATATATATATATATATATATATATATATATATATATATATATATATATATATATATATATATATATATATATATATATATATATATATATATATATATATATATATATATATATATATATATATATATATATATATATATATATATATATATATATATATATATATATATATATATATATATATATATATATATATATATATATAAATTTGTTTTTTGTGAAAAATTGCCTGAATATGCCTCCCGAAAACGGCTGGTGAATTGCAAATGCCAAAAGGAACGAAACAAAACTCATAGTGCCCTCTGTGCGTTATGAACGCTGTATATTTTCTGGAATCTTTTTCCACTGGGACGTGAAAAAATCCGTATTCTAAGTCCAGTGTTGTAAAAACTCTTCCTTTTTGCAACCTGTCCAGTACGTCCTCCATGAGTGGCATGGGAATATTATCTCTCATTATCTTTTTATTTATTCTGCGATAATCACAGCATAAACGTTTACTGCCGTTCTTCTTTGGAGTAAGATCTATTGCGACGGCATATTCAGACGTGCTTGGTTCTATAATGCCCTCCTCAAGCCAAAGTTTAATCTGGTCGTCAACTAGTATTTGGTTTTCGTATGAAATGCGTCTCGCCCTTTGGTACACGGGGACCTCATCACGCAAAATAATTTTCATTGAAACGGGATACCTGTCAGGTCGTTTTGGATCATACCCCTCGACTAAATCCCTAACCCTGTTTCGTATGTCGTCCCCAAGGTGCGACAGCTTTGACGCAAGCGTGCTTTCATAGCTCGCTTCATCCGCAATTAAACAAAGGGATTCAAACTCTTCTTCGATTTGGTTTTCTGTCTTGTCTCTATAATTCTCGTTAGCAATTGTTTTGAAAAATTTAGATCCGTTTTTAGATAAATGACTGTCGATCTGATCGAGGATGTTATTACCTATAACAACAGAATAATGAATATCGTCTTCTCGGGTGACATGGAAATCCACGGTCAACTTAAAATCGTCGGCACAAATTTCTGCTATCGCGATACCAAACGTGGAAATGGATTTTCCGCCTATCCCATGCAATTTCTTAGTTTCGGCCTTTAGGTCAGAGACACCGATTTTCAACAAAACATCTTCTCGCACTAGCACACGTCGCTGCCACTGTCGACAAGTGCGACCATAGTCACTCCGTTGATCTTAACAAAATTACATTTATTTAAATTTATTGATTCGTCGACCCCTTCGTCAACACTGCTCCCGCTTGCATTAGTTCGCTTTGCTGGTGATTTGGACTCTTCGTTTTTTACTACGCAATCGAATGAACGGTGACCCAGATTTCCGCATTTAAAACATTTAATATCCTTGCTAGAACAATCTTTCGCTAAATGGTTTGCGTCACCGCATTTGAAACACCTTCGCGTGACTACACCTGTCTGCTTAACCTCATCGTTTTTCATTGGTTTTACGGCAACCACGTTACGGCCGGAGTTGGAGGGACCACGGACTTTTTCATAAATCGGAATTAGCGTTTTCAACTGAGCAATTGACGTTGCCTGATAAAGCGTAGCTTTATTCGACCGACTGTCGTTAATTCCGCTTATGAAATATGAAATAATACTTTGTTCGTCAAGGTTTATAGAATTACTAATTTCCTTCAAGTTATATAAGTATTCGCGTAGGGTTTCATTTGCGCGGTGGCGTCGATTTCTTAAGATATTATGTACCTCGACGGCAGGCACACTTTTTTCGAATTCTGCAACTAGTGCTCTTCTCAAGGAGCCCCAATCTTTGATGAGATTTTGACTCCGAATGAAAAGTTTGGCAGCCCCATTAAGCAACTGTTTGCCATATACGTACTTTTGAATGTTATTCCAACAAAAGGTTCAGGCATTTTCCTCGAAACATTCCAACCATTTTTCCACATTTTCGCTATCTCTACCCGAAAAATTTGTAAAACTTTCTTCTACGTCCCTGAGTGTAAAAAAACATTTTGGATGCAAATCGACCGCATTATCATATGTTGAATTGCCTTCTTCTACTGCTACTTCTTCCTCTACCTCTTCCTCCTCTATCAGATTAAGATAAACCAACAACCTATTTTGAAGCTCTGTTTTTCTGCCAATTATGGACAGACCGGCCTCTCTGAGTTTCTCTTTTAACTCCACAACTTTCAACTTCATTACACCTGCCGCGTCCATCTTTAACGTGTTTAGAAGGTAAAAATATGAATCAATGTAAGTGCTTAAATATGATGCCAACTGAGTTTAAATCAGCAACTGTGTGCAAGGTTTTCTTTATTTGGTTCAATTTTCCCAGCAAAATTAACGTTTTGCTTTTGCTTTTGTTCGAAATAAATTTTTTTTTTGATTCTTCTCTTTCCAACTAACAATTGTATTACGCGCAAGACACAATATATAATACCCTGCACACACCTTCTGATTTAGTTCACATTAATAATTTCAAAATAATAATATTCAAATATAATAATGTTGAAATATTTCTTGGATTCCCGGACGAGCCCCCAAAAGTTTGTGGGTTTACATAAAGTTTTTATAATTCTTGTAATTGTTATTATTACTAATATTATTGTGGCGTTGAAAGATGCACGCGCAGGTTCAAAGCTCGACAACGACTGACTCCGACTACTATGAGTTATTTTTTAAGCGAGAAGTTACAGCGTTGCTTAACATATCCCAAACTTTGCAATGATGAAATTCGGTAACAGTGTTGTCGTGTGGATCCTACAGTTGGGTATGTCGGAATTGGAGTGGGTTGTAAGTCAGGCTTCGGTGGATGTCTGTCATACTTATTTTTACTACACACTTCACATGTTTTAGTAAAATAGTTTGTGAGCTTTGTCAAATTTGAAAAGTAATAATTTTCAAGAATTTGCTCTTTATTTTTTTGGGCGTTCCTATGGGCTCTTCTGTGCACATCTTTGATTATCAGAAATTGTTGTTCCCTGTCTGTTATATCTTTAACTAACTTTTTTGTGATTCTTATTTTGAATTTTGAAAAACTTTTCTTAAAAATTCGCTGTAATAATGTAATTTTACCTTCTGGTATTTTAATACCATTAATTTTACTAGGATTCAGTTTCTCTTTCAGTATTTTAATCAATGAATTCTCGTTTATTTTCTTTACGTTAACATAATGCCTTTGAAAATTTGCATGAGGGGTTCATAGATAGATAGCTGGGGTTCAAGTTTTCTGATATTACAATTTGGTTTCTAAAAACGTTAAGAGGGGCTTCACAATGGTATATTAAATCTGTACTATCCTCTTCGCCGCTGTGCTGAGAGCAATCTGTTAGAGTAAGTACGTTAATTTGAGATGGTATTCGTGAAAGGGCATCAGCTACTACGTTCATTTTACCAGGTTTATACAGTAGCTTACAATTATATTCTTCCATCCTGGCTTTCCAGCGTTTTAATTTTGCATTGTTATTTGCGTTACTTAATGCAAACGTCAGTGGCTGATGGTCTGTTAAAATTTTACTTTCTTTGGCACCATATAGGTAATTTCGTAGTTTGTCAAGAGGCCATACTATTGCTAGCATTTCTTTCTCTATAGTAGAGTAGTTTTCTTCAGTCCTATTCAGGGATCTAGGTGGGTATACAATTGGTCGATCTTTACCAAGTTCACCTTGTGAGAGAACCGATCCAAGTGCAATATTGGAAGCGTCTGTTGTTAGAATGAACGGTCTCTCGAAGTCTGGAAAAGCAAGAATTTCTGATGATATTGAGAGTTCTTTTAAGTCTTTGAAGGATTTAAGAGCCTAATCGTCTAATTTTGTCGGAATGGCTTTTGATTTATTTGCCTTGACTTGTGCATTAGGACCTCTGGTGAGATTTGTAAGAGGTTTAGCTACGGCTGCGTAATCCTTTATAAATCTTCGGTAATAGGATGCTAGTCCAAGAAAACTTTTTAGATCTTTTAAAGTTCTAGGAGTTGGAATTCGTTGAATTGCAGAGATTTTACCGGGATCTGGCATTATACCTTGTTGAGACACTGTGTGTCTAAGAAATTCAACATTTGTTTTCAGAAACTTTGATTTCTCTAGATTAACTTTTAGATTAGCTTTCCTTAGTAGGGAGAATACTTCTCTTAGATTTTCAATATGTTCTTTTCTATTCCTGCCGAAGACAATAATGTCATCAATGTAGACGCAACATGCCTTTCCAAGCAATCGTAGAAGCACGTCGTTCATCATGCGCTGGAATATTGAGGGCGCATTATTTAGTCCAAAAGGTAATCGTAGAAATTCGAACTTGCCGTTATTCGTAGAGAATGCAGTTTTCTCTATGTCGCTCTCCTTCAATTTAATTTGATGAAACCCAGAGGTTAAATCTAGGGTTGTGAAATATTTGCTGTTACCTAGATTGGAGAGTGTAGTATTAATGTCCGGGATAGGGTACGTATCTGATATAGTAACTGCATTAAGTCGTTTAAAATCTATTACAACTCTGTACTGTTTTTCCCCATTGGCATTTGGTTTTTTTGCGACTACCCATAAGGGTGAGTGTAGGTGTCCAGGTTAAACAATTTTAATCAATTAATCTTTTATAAAAAATTATTTTTTATTACACATCGAAATATAAAACGTGTTCACAAAATTATTTTTAAATAGCGAATGAAAATTTTTTGAACTTCTTGACAAAAAACAATTTTTTTTGAAAACAAAAAATTGAAAACTATTTTTTAAACAGGAAGTTAACATTAAAAAGTTGAAAAGGTTCAAACCCTACAATACTCCCCCTCCGAGATTAAAAAGGTTAAAAGTTACTTTCTTTTTAATATGTGTTTTTGTGTTGTTTTTGTTATCAGTACTCTGTGTTGGTTCAGTGTTGGCAGGTTTCAGTCTGTAAATTGGCATTATTTTAATGTCGCCGTCCATTTCTAATTTAAACGAATTTTTGTCTTTTTCTACAATTCTGTATGACCCTTCGTATGGCTGCTGTAGTGATCTTGTATTTAGTGTTTTCACCAATACGTATTTACATGTGTTAAGGTTTTTTGGTATGTATGTGTCTTTATTTGTGTCTCTATGGTGCTCAATGTTTGATTTAACTGTTTTGAAATGTTTTTTTATGTTGTTTAGTACATCTGACGGATCGTTATCTGAACTAGGAACCACGAGCTCGCCTGGAAGACGGATGTTCTGTCCATAAACCATTTCTGCAGGTGTGGCAGAAATGTCTTCCTTAAAGGTAGATCTTAAACCCAAAAGAACCACCGGCAATTCATCGGGCCACTTAGATGTCTGGTTCCTGGCGGTGATTGCTGCTTTCAGTTGTCTATGGAACCGTTCGACAATGCCATTGGCTTGCGGATGGTAGGGTGACGTGGTAATTTTGTGGCTGCCGAGAAATTTTGTCAGTTCAGTAAAGATTTTTGATGTAAATTGCGAGCCTTGGTCAGTCGTAATTTTGTGTGGTACGCCGAAATGAGAAATATATTGTTTTAAAAGAATATCTACTATGGTCGTGGTATTAATGTCTTTTAACGCAAATGCTTCTGGCCAACGAGTAAACCTGTCTGTAGGGACTTGAATTAGATAAAACACTTCGAATTTTATTATAAATTTTTAAAAAATAAAAAGCGTTTGTTATCAAGTTAATCAGAATAAAAAATCGTTCTAGATATATGGAAATTGTATAACTCAATTCCAATAAATTTATAAAAATTAAAAAAAAATAAATTTATTTTAATTTACGAGATTTATCCTGCCAGGAGCCCAAAACTTGTAAGTTCGCATTGGTGAGAAGGGTTAATAAACACACAATACAACAACCATACGAAGGACCATATGAAATTTTGGAAAAAGACAAAAAAATATTTTAAACTTAAAATCGACAACGAAATTAAAAATATCCCTATAGACCGAATCAAACCTGCAAGAATAGAAACACGAATCACAGATAACACAGAAACAAAAAATACACAAAAACACGTAACATTCAATCTATACGATTTAAACTCTCTAGGAGGGGGAGTATTGTAGGGACTTGAATTAGATAAAACACTTCGAATTTTATTATAAATTTTTAAAAAATAAAAAGCGTTTGTTATCAAAGTTTTTCGAATCAGAATAAAAAATCGTTCTAGATATATGGAAATTGTATAACTCAATTCCAATAAATTTATAAAAATTAAAAAAAAAATAAATTTATTTTAATTTACGAGAGGACCTACAATTCCGTCCGTGTCCAAATGAAATTATTTGAACTTTCTTAATTTATAGATTCCACGTCCAAATTGGAGGGTATAAATTCGTTTGACTCTTTGTTTAATATCCGGTTTCAAATTGTATATATTCTCGAAGGCCTTTTTTATAAATTGATTTTATTTTAAACAAGAAAGAATACACGTCTTGATACACAAAATGCTTTTTTAAAAATTTATCATTTAATTCGAAGTGTTTTATCTAATTCAAGTCCCTACACTGTCAATAATTGTCAAAATGTATCGGTAATTTTTCGATGGTGGAAGGGGTTCTACTATGTCTAAATGAATATGCTCAAATCTGCCTTTTGGGATTTGGATTTTAGTTACTGTCGGTTTGGTATGTCTGTGCACTTTAGATTTTTGACACCACAAACATTCCTTGGACCATTTGTTTAGATCTTTATTCATCTTGGGCCAAAAATATCTACTTGTAATTAATCGTCGAGTTGCTCTACT
This sequence comes from Physocephala rufipes, assembly GCA_963966595.1. Taxonomy (NCBI): domain Eukaryota; kingdom Metazoa; phylum Arthropoda; class Insecta; order Diptera; family Conopidae; genus Physocephala; species Physocephala rufipes. Next base: position 29,780,901 of record OZ016502.1, read on the forward strand.
TCCCGGATGTGAAATATTATGTAATTTCTCAAAAATTATTTTCCTAATAGAATTTGGTACAAATGGTCTCGTTAGATTGTTGGTGGTTTCACACCATATTTTTGCTTTTAACTATGAAATTTAGATTAACTTTAAATTTTGACTTTTATTAAGAACCGGATCTAAAAGGTTTGTTTCAGTACTTTGTTCTTTTTCTAAAATTTTAAAATCGAATTCCGTATTTTGTAAGGCAGTTAACTTCAAAGGCACGTGATAAAGTATCAGCAACTATGTTTGCTTCTCCGCGTACATACTGTATGTCGTTCGTAAATTGCGCTATGTACTCAAGGTGTATTGTTTGTTTTGGACTTCGTTCCGTTTTCGATTTCATTGCGAATATCAATGGTTTATGGTCCGTAAAAATGGTAAATTGCCTGCCTTCCAAAAGGTGTCTGAAATGTTTAACGTTTAAGTATATAGCCAAAAGTTCGCGGTCAAAAGCGCTGTATTTAGTTTCTGTCAATGATAATTTTTTTGAAAAGAAGGCTATTGGTTCTGTCTTGTTATTGTAATTTTGTTGTAAAACGCCACCAACAGCTACATTTGAAGCGTCCACTATTAATGACAGTCTTGCCTCGTTGTTGAAATGGTTCAACATTATCGATGAAGCAAAACTATTCTTAATATCTTCAAAAGCCTTGTTGGTGTTTTCGTCCCAAATTATTTTCTTGTCTTTTTTCTTTGCCGCCTTGTTAATCATGTCATATATGATACTGGTTTTCTCTGCAAGTTTCGGTATATATCGGTGGTAGTAATTTGTCATACCTATGAATTTTTGTGTTTGTTTGATCTGATGAACTGATGATGAACTTTTTCTTCTGATGGTTGTATTCCGTTGCTTGAAATTTTGTGTCCTAAAAAGTCAATAGTCATTCCGCCAAACGTACATTTACCTGGTTTGATGTTCAAACCGTACTCTACTAGACGATTAAAAATTGTCTTCAAATGTTCCAAATGTTGCTCTTCGTTCTCACTGGCAATTAGTATGTCGTCAATATAGACGAAAACGATTTTAGACGAAAACGAAGTCGAAATATTTTCGCCGCAAGGACGCCAATCGTTGGGGTCCTTTTTTGGTACTAAGTGCAATGGGGATGATACTGAAGAATTTGGCGGTCTACATATTCCTGATTTCACTAAAAATTCGAATTCGGCTTTCGCAATGTTGAATTTTATCGGGTCCAATCGTCGCGGTCTTGAGAACGGTAAGTGTCCTTCAGTTACTAATCGGTGTACAGTCGAATGTTTTACTGGTTGTGTGTACTCAGGTTCTATTGTTAATGAAGGAAAGTCTTTCAATAATTTTGTATATTTATTTTCGATTGGAAATAATTTCGGAGATTGGACATCGCTGAAATACGCAATGGCGTTGATTGCTAAATTTGTAACTAGATCTACAAGTCTTTTTCTTTTTATGTCGACTAGTAGTCCATATTTGTTGAGAAAATCGGCGCCAATTATTGGTTTCGCGATATCTGCAATCAAGAACACGAACGGAAATTCTCTCCGTAGTCCCAAATTAATCTTTAACAGTTTCCGTCCAAAAGTTTTTATTGTTGAGCCGTTAGCTGCAGTTAGAATAATGTCTGATGATTGTTGACTTTTCGAAAATTGCGCGTATGGTAATACTGAAATTTCGGCACCACTATCTATAAGGAATTTTAATCTGTTGTCTTGTGAAGAAGTTATTTTCTTCACATGTTTTATTTTTAATGTATATTTTAAAATGCCCGACGCATTATTAAATAAATATATTTAAAAAAACACGAGTTAAATCATTGCAGCGACCCGCACTAACGTCTAAGGCAGTGTCTCGCAAACTTTTTTAGTCTGCGGCACGCTAACTGAGGAATTTTTTTCCGCGGCACACTAAGCTAAATAAATTTTCGGAAGAAAACGTATATTTAAAAATAATTAAAAAAATTTGTTTTACAAATAGGTACGTTAATTAATATTTGGTACAATAGAAAGGAACATATTTTTATTTTAAGCTTATTGTGATGGATGGGCTTGTTTCTGGGAACAAATTTGCATTATTCGTGGTTCGAAGTTGGACAAACACACTCGCATCTCTCCATCAATCATCTGAAGTCGCTCACGTTTTCAGTCAATGAAGAAAATGCAATTTCGCAGAGATAAGAGGAGCCAAATGGTAACAAACTTCGAAGAGCTTTCATGCTCAATTCTGGATATTGATTTTGAAGAGAGATCCAAAACGTTGATAACTCGAGTTCTGCGAAAGAAGCTTTGTGCACCAAATCATTCTTCAGGTCGATAAAATCCTCTTCTTCTTTTATTGAGAATGAGCTGTCCGTGCAACCTCTTTGTAGGTTGACCAACTATTCGACTTTTTTCGAATTCAGAGACGGAAAATATTTGACGAATGAAGAGGACAGATTTTCAAATGTAGTTTGAATTTCTTTTGATATTTTATGTTTAATTGTTGATGTATTGACAGTTGGAAGAAAGTCAAATTGCAAATTTTTAGATTTTTGCAACCACAGTTTCAGTTTTTCTTCAAAAGCCTTGAGTTTTCCGGTAATGCTAATGATGTTTTCCTTGGCTCCTTGGATGCTCATATTCAGTTTATTCAATTTTTGAAAAATGTCATTCAGGAACGAAACTTCAAGCCACCAAATATCGTCATGCAGAAAATCGACTTTATCAGTATTGTCTGTCTCGAAAAATGAAACAATTTCTGCTCGCAAAAGTATCACTCGTTCGAGAACTTTTCCTTTCGAGAGCCACCTCACTTCAGTATGATACAACAAACCTTTATGATCGGAATCCATTGCTTCACATAATGATGCAAAAATTCTTGTTCGGAGTGCGTTTGACTTAATATAGTTGACGATCTTAATGACTTCCTTCATTGTTTGGCAAAGTTTTTCCGGAAGGGCTTTTGTTACCAATACCTCTCGATGAATCATACAATGCACAATTTTCACATTCGGATTAATTTTCAACACATGAGCGACGAATCCTTTTTTGCGGCCTTGCATTGAAGGTGCGCCATCGGTACGACACTGATACAGTTTTCCCATTTAATTCCTCTTGATTCAATATTTTTATTTACCAGTTCGAAAACGTCCTGTCCTGAGGTAGTTTGCTTCAGCTCCGAACAAAAGAAAAACTGATTTTGAATCGATCCGTCTTTAATAATACGGAGAAATGCTAATAGTTGAGCTTTATTACTAATATTGGTAGATTCGTCGACTTGAAGAGCCCATAAATTCGACATTTTGTCTTGATTATTCGCAAAATGCTATCTCCAACGAAGGCAAAATGATATTTTCAGCATCAGCATGAGGCTTTTTCTTTTTTGCTAATAGTTGGGCAATTTTATAGCTTGCGATTTGAGCTTTTTCTGGTACCGTACATAAATTTTTGAATCGTTTGGCTTGGTTGTATAATTGTGAACGAAGGTTCTCGAAATAAGATTTCTCCTTGTTTATGTACAATGGATGTTTTTTTCAAAATGTCGTCTAAGTTTACTCGGAACCATCGCTTCATTGGAGAGTTGTAGAACACAACATGCAAACGGGCAAAGAATTATCTTCTTTGGACGGAATGAAAGCAAACTCTATGTATTCATCATTGTATTTCCGCTTTCCGCTTTCCGGAGTTTCGGAACTCTTTGTTTTGATAACGTATTTGTCCATATTGGGTCTGTAATTAAGTAACAAGTAAGTAACTGAAATGAATACCTTCTTATATTCAATATTGTAAGAAAAAAAATTAAAAAAGTATCATCGCCTGTTTAAGAAGTATGTAACTAGTTTATTAATTATATTAAGAATAAATATAGTTAATAAACATGGTCACTATTTAATTATTTGCACTCACCTTGATAATAAAGAAAATCTAACACAAACACGTGGTAAAAATAAAAAATGAGAACACAATCTAGCAAACGCAACAATATTCGTAAAACGAAACACACAATGAGAATTTTTGAGGGGAATTGAAAAGTCACGCCACGGAGCGAAATGAAGCGTTGTCAAGCGGTACGTTGAGTGGGGGAAAATCCACGCCAGTGCCTCTCTAACCAATTCACCCTCGCTTATGCATCTTGTTGTTACGACAAAGTTTGGGAGGGCAAATACGAGTACCTGCGTTCTGGCTAATTTAGTTAAAGTTAAATGACTACTTTTTGGGTAATTTTATAGTTATCAGAAATTGGTTTTTAGATTAATCTCAGAATATCTAGTGCAATCTTTTGCGGCACACTTAACTTTCTCCCGCGGCATACCAGTGTGCCGCGGCACACAGTTTGCGAGACACTGGTCTAAGGAATATTGACGTTAGGATGATCTAATGTTTTCTTTCTTTCTCTCATTATGAGCTTTTCACCACTATTAAAGCAAAAACAAACTGATCTGCAATCTACGGGAGAGAGCATCAAACATTTGAGTAAAAATTGAACACATAATAAATAGTTCGAAAACAAGTAAGATTGCCGTTTCAGGATAACAACAAAGCAACGAAGTCATTTCATCCCGAAAATAGCAACAACTATACATGTAAGAATAAACTAAAATGCCAGTAGGAAAAATGTCATCAAAAAAAATCGGCAGTAAATATCAAATAAAACATAGGAAATTAAATTAAAAAAAGAACATAAAAGGAACAGCAACGCCTAATAATAAAAATCATAAATAAATTCAGACTTCTATATCAAAAAAAAACACCATCAACCACATAACTCGCAATTCAATTTTTTTTATAATAAAAAAAACCACCAGAATTGACATAGCGGGCCCGAAACAAAATAAGGTCAAAGTCCAGAAAAGGGGCAACAACAACAAGTTGAAGAAAATTGTTTTTCTGCGACTATAAATAGAATCGCAAAATTACACTTGGTCTCTTCTTCTTTTGGAGTGTCCAAGCGGTGAGTTCATTAGCATCCATTTTTTTATTATATCCTCGTAGCGGCCAACAGCTTTTCAGCGAAGGCCTAGATCCTTTTTATTTTTTAATATATCCTCGTAGCGGCCAACAGCTTTTCAGCGAAGGCCTTGATCCTTTTTATTTGTTTTAATATATCCTCGCAGCGACCAACAGGTTTTTAGTGAAGGCCTCGACCATTTTTATACACCTCCTCGTAGTGGCCAACAGCTTTTTAGCGAAGGCCTAGATCCTTTTTATACACCTCCTAGTAGTGGCCAACAGCTTCTTAGCGAAGGCCAATATCATAGTGTAAATCCTTGGTCCTCACCGTAGTGGACAGTTTTTTTAGCACAAGACATAAATCCAGGAATCAATAATTATTAAAAATAAAAATGTAAAATGAATTTATTTATGAATAGGTAGAAATTCATGAAAAAAATAATTATATACCTAGTAGCATAAGTATATCTATAAGTTAATTTTGTAAATATAATTATAAAAAAAAATAAGAATAAAAAATAATTTCATAAAAAAATGAGTTTTTTGTTGGAGTTTCCAAGGATTTTCAAGTGAAAAATTAAAGTGGATCCTGGCTAGACTGGGTATACCCCGGATAAGTTCGTTACAGTCTTTGTCAAAAATAAAAAGGCGACGTGTCGATAAATTTATGTCACAATTGTCTGTCGCCGCGACAACGGTTTTCTTTAATTTAAAGAATTGTTGTCGGTCTTAAAATTGCAGGGTTGTTCGCACTTTCTGGCTTTGCTACCGAATCTGTAATGTTATCTGCAAAGGCAGTTTGGGTTTTTATACGAATTAGACCTGCGTCTTGAAGAACTTCTTCCTCTTGAAAAGGATCGGGTTCGGTGTAGTTGCTGTTTCATTTCAGCTACTTCCATTGTCAGTTTATTGAAATTTTCAGTCATGTTTGTAGTTAGTTGGATTAAATTTTGAATTATTTGGTCCGAATTATTTGGTTTTGTTGCGGATTCTGTTGCCGATTGTACATTAAATGCAGATTTTACAGGCTTGAAATTGTACGCTATTTTTTCAGAAACGAAATTTTTGTTGGCACCAGTATCTACTAAAAATTCTAATTTGTGTCCGTTTCTGGAAGTAAGCTCTAGGTATGGTAAGCTAGATAGGCTCCTGTCATAAAATTTAATTCGGTTTCTTCTTGTTCAGATAAGATCTCATCTTCTGTATTGTCTTCGTATTGCTCATCATTAGGTTCTTCGTAATTCGCAGGCGTTATCTGCTCCTCGCCTTCAACAGTGTTAGTGTGAAACAATCGTTGGTGTTTTCTAGGAATGTTAGTTGAATATGAAGAGTTTGGTCTAGGAATTT
>OZ016502.1:29790348-29792848 GCA_963966595.1 Physocephala rufipes
ACTCGGTCCAATGTGACAAATATATTTACAATAACGCAACAAGTCGTGATAGGTAATGCAACAATAACAAGAGCCGAAGTATGAACGCAAAAAGGTAAAAAATCAGCAACTACAGCAACAGTGCCAAGTTTGCAGGTATAGAAATCACATTAGTAAAAATTGTAAATTCAAGAATTACAAATGTAATCAATATAGGCAGCGGGGAATTTGATAGAAATGCGCATGCTAGGTAACATTCATTTTTTAGTCATACATAGTGATGACCTAAATTTATTTTCATTTACTAGTTCTAACGACGAGCCAAATAAAGTTATCATATTGACCGATACAATAATAAAAGCAAGCTTGTTAGATTTATTGTGATCAAGGATGGTGGCCCGCTACTAATTGGTCGAAATTCCTTAAAAGTTTTTAAAGTGAAGTTATCTGACTTAAATTATTGGGTTCAAGATCTTTATGATTATCGAAGTCGTATTTTGAGAAAATTTTGTTTTTGACTGTTCATTAGGATCGTTCAAAATGAGCGAAGCTACATGCAAAGCGACAAGCTTAAAGATTGCGCTAGACCGAAGTTTCCCCGACCAAGACTAATTACCATTGGTTATTAAGGTAAAGGATGGCAGTGTTCGCATATATGGTGACTATGAGGTTACCTTAAATCCCTTTCTGGAAATTGACAGACATCCTTTGCCTCGCATTGAGAAAATTTTCAAAAATTTTATGGTGGAGTAGAATTCAGTAAATTGGGTTAAAGTTCAGCATATCAGCAGGTAAGCCAATCAAAAAAACTACAGAATTCACATCGTTAGTTACAGAAATGAAATATTCACAATTAGCGCATAAACAGTATTCTAGTAACAGACAATAAACGAACCATTACAACACATTTTTTGATCTAAGAGAGGCATATCAATAATGGCTTCGCATAGATTGCAACGTATATAATTAACTTTGCCTGGTTATTGGATTAAACTATGTCACGTAAAATAATCATATAATATTGCCGATTACTTTTCCAGATGTCCTCATAAGGACATCTGATATCAGATATTTACACGAATTATTTTCACAGAGTGAATGACGACGGCTGCTTTGCCACACATCCACAGGATTGAGCCGACCTCTGTGGCGACATTGACTCGAGATGAAGTTATTAATAAATTAATGCGAAGTATCGATGAGAGGAAGGAAAGAGAAAACGAAATAATTCAGGAGCAAAGGAATATTTCTGATACTTTAAAAAATGTTAACAGTTTAATAAGAATCGCCGATGCTGTTGAAAAATTGACACATTTATTTCAACAATAAGCTATTATTGATTTAATATTGAATACTGTGTTTTCTTCTAAAATAATAGTTATTACAATTATATGCTCTACAATGTTGATCTTCTCCTAATTATTTCGCCTTCTCTAAAGTAGCTCGTCCCACTTGATATGGTGGTTCCGCCAAACTTAGGTTGTAATGTTAGCAGCTTTCTCATGACTATAGTGTAGAACGCGATATTTCGACAAACGTCTGAAGCGTGCTTTTAGAACACCAAAAGCTCTCTCAATGGTGTTACGGCTTTTAGTATGAAGTTGAGTTGTTATATTCTTCGTCTTTCACAACATGCGGCTCTGCCAATGGCGTAAGAAGCCACGGTTCTAAAGGGTAACCTTGATCCCCAAGAAGCCATGCATCCATTTATGCGCTATGGGACCTCATAAGGTGTGTTCTCACTAAAGATGTAGTCCAAATTCCCGAATCATGGCAATAACCCGGGAATTTCGTATTAATCGAATTGAATAACAATCGATGATCGCAAATCTGATTATGAAATAATCTTTGTTTAACAAATTTATTATATGAATTAGGTTTTGCTTCATGCAAATTACCGCTTCTACATTGATACTATAGTACCCCTTCCTATTCATGTACATAATTAAAAGTGTCTCAGTCTTGTTTGAAGGTGGTGCAACGATTGCCACATGAGTACAATCAATTGAACCTACTGTGCTCTTTATTCCAAATTTCGCAAAATATCTTCAAATAGGAAATATTATAAGCATGTAGGTGTATCACAAGGTATAACCTTCCTTACCGTGTTTGAACTACTAGTTGTTCTTCAATAGATTTAGGAAATGCAATTTCCTTATTTTTTACGCGAATTAATAATTTTGATATTTCATTACTGGTGCGTGACACTGATGATTGACTCATTGGTTGGATGCAGTGATTGCCTACGCATTTTTGGTATGAACCGTGCCCAAAAGAAATATAAGGCTGTGAGGAACCTTACCGTTAATGGTAATCGGGTTTTATGAATATCATAAGGCTGAATTTCTTCTATACTATTTAAAACTAAAGATTGCGGTAATCGAAAATTTTTTATGAACTCTCCTTCGTTCATTACAAATGGATCATTAACAGCGCGAAGGTGTCTTAACTAACGGCCCCTCTCAATTCTTTATTGTCGTTTGTCCTCTGCTTCGTAAATATCCAGCAACAAAAGAATATC